>VMDR010003018.1:0-79453 GCA_007922815.1 Macrotus californicus | reverse complement strand
AAATTTGACTCTTTTCCTGGAAGACTTGTATGTAGAAAAAATCACTTTCAGTTACTAGTGCTGCTCTCTTAAGCGTGAGTGGCGGTACCCTTGGTCCAGGTGTTGTCCTTTATGTCCTGAAGAGAGCTAACTGCGCTTTCCTCCTATCCTGATGACATACCAAATGATGACTTTACTTCTTTAAGGCAATTCCACACAAATGTCGAACTACACGTCAGCAGAGAGCAAACTTTGAACCCCGGCTTTTCCGAGTCCCCTCTCACACTGGCTTAGTTTGTGCTCCACCGACACATTGGCCTGGCAGATGCTCCCCGGCTCCAGTCCTCCAAGCACCGTGCAGGCAAATTTTAGTCGACTCGTAACTCCTTATCACCTTAAAAAATGGTAATGCTTACAAAATCTCAAGATTCTAGTTTTTTAAGCCCAAAGATTCATTGAGACCCATCTATAGCAAAAATTTATTTCATCCCTGCTCCAACTCACTCTTTTTCTCCCCACAATTAATATTATTTTAATGAGATAAAAGGCCTGTATGTTTGTTAAAAAGGATTCAGCAAAAGCCAAAAGGTATTAAAAGAAAACCAAAATCACCCATAATCACCAATCCCCAGAGATAATCAATGAACATTTCAGTATATAATATAGCCTAGGTTGTTTTCATTGTACAATGTTTTTAAAATGGGGGTCATACTATTCATGATGTTATAATCTGTTTTCACTTGACATATCACAGAATCTTCCTACGTTAATAAATGCTAATGACATCATCAGTGTAGTTACTGCACAGTGTTGCCTGGTGTAGCCCTCCCACAATTCCCCAACACAGTCTCCTGTGGACGGGCATTTAAGTTGTTCATAATTTGGTGCTGAGAGAATCCTGTCTGATTTTGTAATTGCAAGATGTTTTCCAATTAGAACACAAAGGAAGGATCTCCATTTCCCCCAGGACTGCACTGAGGATAAACTCTGTAAGGTCTATCATTTGTCAGTGGTATTTGCACCAACAAAAGTGAAGAGAAAAAATATAGAAATGCACTGTCTTCATCTCCCCTAGCTGAGCTGGCAGGAAGGAGCAAGGGCTGCAGCCCCAGCGCCGCTGAAAGTGGAGCGGCAGGAAAAGTCTGCCCTGACTCTGCTCACCTCCGCCTGCACAGCGGCAAGGGGGCTGTCCACCCTTCCTCCCTTCCTGTTTCCTTCAAAAATATTTATAAATAAATAAAAACAAGTGGAATTTATGTCCTTGCTGTACTAGCAAGCCCTCTTTTTAAACACCTTAGCTTGCTTCCATAACAAGGTAAAATAAGCACAATTTGTGCCGCTTTCCAATCCAGATTGTAACATATTCAGTGAAGTCCAGGCCATGCTCCAACCCGCCTCCTCTGTGCAGGAGAAATAAACCTCTGGCAGAGCAGCCACTCAACTAGAGTGTTCGAGGCACGCCAGTAAAATGAACTAAATCTTAATTCAGTTGAATCGCAAGCTTGAAAAGAAGTCAAACTTGCCCAAGAAAAAACCTGTATGGTCAATGAGAGACCCATGGCTTCTTCAGTTGAGGTTATATGCACTTTGCTTCCCAGTCATGGAATCCTTACCCATATATGCTGCCCAGTGCAGAGCACGCCGGTCCTTCTTGTCAAATGCATTGATGTTTGCCCCTTTGGCCAAGAGTAAATTGACCATCTGAAAGATAACCAATAATGAAGTCAAGTGAACACTGTGTAATGGAGAGGGCTCCTCACCAGCTGCAAGGATCTGAGCCAAGCTAATGTCAAGGCAGGTCAGAGACCTGGAGTTCAAACCAAGTAGGAAGACGACGTCACAGCCAGCCCTGTGGCATGTGTCTCAGGAAAAAAAAGACTGAGGTGACGGCTACTTTTTCAGCTCACGGTGGCTCTCAATTTAAACAGAGATATAACTGCCTACAGTTGCCTGTACAAATACTATCAGCACATCTGTAAAAGTCTCAGCAGCAATATTAGGCAGCGCTGGGGGCTAAGAAAGTCTGTAGGGAGGATTCTTGTTCCCAGTGACGAAGACACCCACCTCCACATGGCCGTTCAGCGCAGCGTGGTGCAAGGCTGTGCGGCCCCCTCGGTCAGAGACGTTGACGCTGCTCAGCAGGGGAATGATCACTTCTGCACACTTGACCGCCTTATTGGCTGCTGCTACGTGGAGGGGGGTCTGCCAGTTCTTGTCCCTCGCATTGACGTCAGCCGAGTGCTTAATCAATACTTGCACTGCTTCCTACGACAAAAGCAGAGTTTGCAGGGGTCGCTAACAAATGCTCAATCAATACTTATCGGGTGCAAGATGTTTTTCAACAGACCCTGAACTACAGAAAGGGAAGGCTCTGTGTCATTACAGGCTGGCTCGAGATGGAGATTCCTCCGTGACAAGCAGAGGAATACGTGATAAAGATCAAGGGTGGTAGATTGAAACAGATTCACCGCAATTTCTTTGTTAGGCCAAGAGCCCGGGCACATCTCCAAAGCCAAATAAACCGTCTGAGTATAAGGGGTCCTTAGAAGGTATTGGGTATTTTTGGCCAAATGAGAGCACGTGCGTGCAAGTGTGCACATCAGGTGACCAAAAGGCCCCCAAAGATCATCTCGGGTTAGAAGTGTTTGTCAATAAATCTCGCTCTTCCAGAGCCAAAGGCCCCAGAGCCCTTCAGACGTTCTTGAATCAATTTATAACTTTTTAGTTCTCTCAGCCAACACCTTGACCTCCACTCTGTGATCGATAAGCAGTTCAGCAAAGAGGATGTCTGTTACTACTTCAACTTGCAGCTACAAAACTCTTGTTTTTCCAACCTGCTGCGTCTTACAGTGGGTAATTTCTCTTCTACTATTGAGTTCCTCCACCTGTAGTGAGCCTCCCACTTTTTATTTTCTTGCCATTGACCTAGTCAGCTTGTTAGCGCCTTGAACTATACCTCTCCCTTGGCTGTGCAATGAAACCACCTGGGGAGCCCTTACAAATACAGATGCCTGGTCCCACCCCGGAGAGCCTAACTGGTCTCAGAATGTTTGCAAAGCTCCCTGGGGACCTGGTTATGCAGCCAGGATTGAAGATACTCTTCTGTTCAATCAAGTGAACAATATAGCCTCTCTAGAAAAAGGAATGGCTGTTAATTGTCGCTCTTTACATCCAGGGACATCCTTGGGAGCAGTTAACAGCGCTCCTTTATGGACATCTTATCAACGCGTCATCAGGGAAAGGCATCATACCATACACCTGCACCATTCGTGGACCAAGAGCTCACCTTCATCCACCCTAATCCCCACAGGCCTGGATTGTCCAATCTACTTTATCATGCAAGTATATAAAAGTGCCCCCAGGCAGGAGACAATGCGAACTCTCAAAATTAATACTTTTATCAGGGACGTAAATGATGAACTAAAAAGAATGTTCCATGAAACATCAATAGTAACATGTTCAGAGCAAGGACTAACCTAGACAGAAGACTGAGAGCAAAAAAGAAATTAACTTTGCAATTTGAAAAATATAGTTTAAATAGTGTGGCTCCATTTAGATGCTGTAAATGAAGGGTAATACGCTGATAAGACCCAAACAAATAATTTGTTGAGATTATCAAAAAGGGAGGGAAAAATATATACCACCCATCCTCAGTAAGACAGACAACAAAGTAATGATTATTCATATTCCTTGAGCCTATTTGAGAGCAAAATATGTGTATATGTTAGGCTCACCTACGGCATGATTCACACAGCTACAACTACGGAAGGCTGAAAGAAACATTTCCCAGGCTCTATCCTAAAAACTAGCTGGGTGAAAAAATAAACAAAAGAAAAGCTAAATCACAAATAAAGCATTAAAATTTAAATTAAAAAAATATTTCTATCAACTTGGGTCTCATAAATACGGAGGTTTATGTAGATACACAGACAATCCCTTGTGATGTGGGAAGACAATATTG
This sequence comes from Macrotus californicus, assembly GCA_007922815.1. Lineage (NCBI taxonomy): Eukaryota > Metazoa > Chordata > Mammalia > Chiroptera > Phyllostomidae > Macrotus > Macrotus californicus. The sequence continues at coordinate 75,513 of VMDR010003018.1, read as the reverse complement.
GAACCTTCCTTTATATCTCTTTTCTTCAAAAAGGATAGCATTTTAGCTGGCATTTAACTTCTGGGCTGACACTGTGCCCTCAGTCAGCTGCCCTCAGGTGGGAGAGGGGCTTCCACTGCATGGAGGGGGCGGGGCTCACCCTGGCTCCATACACCCACCCTGGAGTGCACTGAAAGGTACAGTGATGGGCCTGCCAAGTCGATTTACAGATTGTATCATGTACCTTTCAACTAAAAGCACTCTAAAATAAGCAAGATTTATGCAAGGAACCGAAATAAATAATGGGGAAGTCACAGAGCTGACACTTCTACGCCTAGCAAAAGCTTTCTATCACCTACATTACAAGGTAAAAGTAATGACAAATTTAATCAGATCTGACAAGAGCCTGGCCAAAACAGAGGAGAATCATCAGAAGTCTATTATCCACCTTGGTAATGTAAGACTAAGATAAATGAAAAGCCTCACCCTTAGTACATTGTGCCTTGAAATGTTAGCTAATGATAGTAGTTCTAGTATATAATTTACAAATAAACGAGATGCACATTTTGAAGATGGATGCTGAAAAAGTTTTGCAGATATAAGGCCAAAAGATTGAAGATAATCATCTCAAAGCAATACTGAAAGAAAATGGTCCGGTCTCCTTTTTAGACATTCGCAGCAAAACAGCATTGCATACTGTCAGTGTAATACCTTTGCCTTGTTCACTGTTTTATTGCACTTGTACAGATCTTGCTGTGCATTAGATATTATGTAAATTCAAGACAGACTAACAAAACAAAATAATAAGATCATTTCACAAATTTATACTTTTTGGAGATAAAAGCAATGAAATCATTAGAAATTTGTTTTTTAAAAGTAACAAAATGTGATTTCTTTTAGAGTAACTCAGACTAGGTGATATTATCTTCAAGAGGTACTACTTTTAAATGAATAGTTAGAAATGATTTGCATTTCACACAAAGCAATAGGTTAAGCAAACAAAACAAAACAAAAACCTGCCCTGGCTGGTGTGGCTCAGTCCTCAGTGGCTGGAGAGCCAGCCTGTGAACCAAAAGGTCACCGGTTCAATTCCCAGTCAGGGCACATGCCTGGGTTTCAGCCCAGTTGGGGGCCTGCAGAGAGGCAAATGATGGATGTTTCTCTCACATATTGATGTTTCTTTTTCTCCCTCCTTTCCCCTCTCTCTAAAAATAAATAAATAAAATCTCTAAAAATTATTAAAAAAAATTAGATCTACATACCAGTTATAGCTTATATATAAACAAGCACTTTCTGAGTTTGGCAGGGATAGGGACTGGAGAACCCACATTGGTTTTTTTATATACATTTTTTTTTAAAAAAAATTTCATTTACATTGAGAGAGAGGAGAAGGGAGGAAGAAAGAGAGGGAGAAAAACATCGATGTGAGAGAGAAACACTGATTGGCTGCCTCTTGTACGCACCCCACCTGGCTGAACCCACAAGCCAGGCACGTGTCCTGACCAGGAATTGGACTGGTGAACTTTCGCTTTGCGGGACAGTGTCCAACCAACTGGGCCACACTGGTCAGTGCGGGACCTGGATTCTTAAATAGGCAATACTTCTAAAAATACTTTAATCACAGATCATTTTGGCCTGTTTTTGTAAATAAAGTTTTATTGAAACACAGCCTCATTCATTTGTTTACATATTATCTATGGCTGCTTTTGAATGATAACAGCAGAGTTGAATATTTGTGACAAAGACCACATATAGACATTGATGCTTAAAATATTTATTATCTGGCCCTTTATGAAAAAAGCTTGCAGGTGCCTGGTCTAGCTCCTTGTTTAATTTACTACAAACTGCAAATCATCAAACCTGGTTAAAATAAAATTTTGTGATTTACCAGCAGGAAAAAATACTCTTTTAGGCCTTGACTGGTGTGGCTCAGTGGATTGAGTGCCGGCCTGCAAACCAAAAGGTCGTGGGTTCAATTCCCAGTCTAGGGCACATGCCTGGGTTGCAGTCCAGGTCTCCAGCAGGGGGCGCACGAGAGGCAACCACACATTGATGTTTCTCTCCCTCTCATTCTCTAGCCCTTCCCCTCTCTAAAAAATAAAATAAAATCTTAAAAGAAAAAGTACTGTTTTAGGTTCAACTAGTCATTTGAGAGTAGGTCCCATTAAAAGACTCAGAAGCCTCTGTGTTCAGCTGTGGCTAGGCGGTGGTTGGTCTATAGTGAATTTGGGATGGATGGAGCTGCCCTGCTCTGCAGAGCAGAGTGAGAAACATTTGGAGCTCAGAAGGAAGGGAGGGGATGAAGAGAGTGGAGACAGGACGTGGGCCCCACACCCCATAGCCAAGGTACACACCTGGACAGGAACAGAGTCAGCAGGACAAAAGGGAAGAGGGGGAGGCAGACACATAAAAAAACAACAACAAATGTAGCGGGAACAGTGTTTGGAGCCAGCCAATCAAAACCTTAAATCTCTGGTTCTTCTGAATTGTTGGGACACTATTAGACTTTGCACAAGATGTGGCGCAGAGTTTCCAGCCAGCCCTATCGGTTTAGAAAGCAAGGAACCCTTCCCCAACATGTGGGTTACACCTAAAACCTTAGAAAGGGAAAGGGTTCAGGTTCATTGATCAGACAGGAGGAAAAGGGTGGGTGGGGTCTCAACAAATCCCTTTGTGTGTGAACACCAGGCAGTTCCCATGCGAATGCCACTGTCACGTCTACCTTCCACACTAACACCTACTTGTTACAGTTCAAGGACCTCCAGAACAACCATCACTTTCGTTTCTCTCTTTCAAAAATGTTTTAACTTGGCCATTCTTCTTTTAAATTTCTATTTTTTCTTATGAAATGAACTGCTTAGTTTTCATCTTACTTGACAAGAAAGGATTCTACCCAGAAATACTTAGTATACAAAGGAGGAGTTCTTAATTTCCAAAAATTAACTTGTTAAAAATAAAAATACAAGTACTGTGAAATGGTCACGGAATTAAATTCACAGACCTACAGGGCATTATGAGGGGTCTGACTCCTTCATTTGACAGACAGCTTTGTTTTAAAGGCGGGACGACTGAAGTCCAGGGCGGTGATCTGCAAGCCAACCTGAGGGCCCGTGCGGATTTCTACGGGGCCAGAGCTTACTCAGCAGGTCGCACCAGCCAAGCACCCTGACACGGATAATTTTAAATGTTCATCCTTCTCAGTTATTTACATTTTTAAGCTCAGGAGTTTTAGCCTGCCAAACTGGCTCAATACACTAAATAGAAATTTAATAGAATATTCTGGCTAAAACAAAGCTTTGATTTAAAAAGACAACAAGTTCCTTTTTTAAAACCACTTCTTTTTCAAAAAATTTTAATCTTGGAAGCACTTGAGCTTAGTTTTCAAAGTGCATAATTTTAGGGCTATTTAGGGAATTAATGATTTCTGTGATTTAAAAAAAGTACCTGCTTTCAACATTGTATCACACATTGGCAAAAAAAAATATTAATATCCAGGAGTTTGATCTTACAGAATTTTCAAGGTGAAAGAGAAACTAATATGGGGGAAGGAACACTGCACACTTTCTGAATCAAGAAAAGCTGCTTACATGATACTTCTCAAACCATCTGGGGTGAAAGACCAGTTTCTTAAAAAAGTGTATCATTCCAAACCAATCATGAGCCAATACTTTTGTAAAATACAATAAAAAGTAAGTAAAAATAAATAAAATGAACAAAGATAAAGAAACTAATTATAAACTCAGTTATTTTATTATTAAATTTAGGAAGTGTGAAATAACTCTACCAAATTGCTCTCAAAAGTTCTGAATGCTCACTCTCCTCGGGAGAACGAGACAAGAGCCGCCGGCCCAGTGCTCAGGCCACACTGCCCATGGTGCTTCTTCAAGGCCTCGATTTGTCTTTAATGAACCAGCAGGTGTGAGGATTCTGGCATTTCTCCTGAATGGAGGTTTCAGCCAGTCAGCCCTCGGAGTGAGCACTATAGGCCTTGCCAAGGTCCGCTCCATAGCAGGCTGTCCCACAGAAGACACAGAAATAATGGGCAGAGGGAAGAGCTGCCGTGGGGCGTAACACGGGAGGCAACTGGAGATGGCATTTGCAGTCTCTTTATTTCTACCTTGTCTGACTTTCTCTTTTTAACAAAAAGCCACTCCAACCCTGTCCTAAAAAGTAGAAACACACACTGGCACGCGGAAAAGATGAGAACACACAGGAAGCATGTGTCCTAAAAACTGTCGCCCCTAATATTTGTTTTTTTATTCTCAAAGGTGCATTGCATCGAAGTGGTCACAAATTACTCGTGGAAAAGTCATTGTTTATGACTCGAGTCCTTGCAGGCACAAGCGATGTCAAATTTTATAAACTGTAAGTTGCTTTAGAGCAGGGTCCGAGCCATACACAGTTTTCTGTGCTCTTTACAAAGCCTGGCAGATGCCTTGCGTATGGTATGTATTCAATAAATCTGGGCAGAATAAATACATTCGTATAATCATTAGCAAATTCTCTAAGTAATAATATGCAAGTATGAACAAGACATTTACCATGGGCTGCCGTTCCTGAGTCTGCACCCAAGTCCTGAAGGCATTTGCTCCATCACTGAAATCACTGGGGCTCCAGCCCCTACTCCTTACAGCAATCTCGTATTCCGTGAGAATTCCGCAAATAGGCGCCCAACTAATTTGTTCAATCAATTGGCGATTCCTCTAAAAGCACCCATTATTAAACTAAACTCACCCTTCATTATTATAATTAATAGAAAGGGGGTTCAATGGAGACTTCAGGAGATGGAAGAACCCAAAGGAAACTATTCGAGAGGCGCTGACTTCAAACACCGGGAAGGCCAGATGCTAAAGTGGTCCCAGTCTTCAGTCTCAGGTCCTGGAGTGTGATGTGTAGATCACACGCATCAGAAGCTTCTTTTCAAAATGTAGATTTCTGAGCCCAACCGCAGGTTTCATCGCTGGGGTGAGGTGCTAGGACAGGTACTTTTAACAGGCACCCCGGTGACTTGAATGTACCCCGTATCTGAGTATGACTCACCTACATTCTAACTAACAGCTTACAAAGTGCTTATGTGCTTTCTTTCCATTTCTGGTACGATCTATGTTCTCTATGTCATCATCTTTTTTATAATCATAAAGAGAATTTAAGGAAAGTAATGATATTCCAGTCTCCCATATAATTTTTCTAATTCTCCTGTCTACTAGCATTTAGGCCTCAATAATGATAATTTTCTAGGGGAAAGGAGAAAACATGAGCTTTTAAAATTTAAACTGTAAAATAGAATGCTGCCCTGGTTGGTGTGGCTCCGTCGGTTGGAGCTTCATCCTGTAGATTCAGGGTTCACGGGTTCGATTCCTGTTCTCCCCTTCCATGTCCAGCTTTTCTTGCTGCCTATGGTGACTTCAGGACCACACAGAAACCGAGGTGACAGCCTGACATCCACTGCAGCGGCTCACACAATTGTGTGCAGCCTAATTCCTATAATAAATATCACATCCTATATCTTCCATGATGGCTCTGCTTTTTTCAATTGAACAATGAACCCTGAGATCAGTTACCTACATTTTAGAAGCAAAAGGGCTTTGAGGACAGTATAGAGTTTAGAAGCCTTTCAGTAAAGAAATGATTGTTAACACATACTTGGGAGAGTAATAGCATTGTTTGCCAATCTAAGCAATAGACAGATGTACCAGCTCTCGTGCCAAACACACATATTCCCTTCGGCAAGTGCCGGCAGCCAAATTTCCAGTCCCAATCTTCTCTGTTCTTTCCCCCTAAAGCCTGCTACCCTTTCCTCAGCTATTATTTAGGGGAGTCATGGAGTAATGGCAATATGATCTAATCCAAAAAAGGAAAACCAGAATCTCCTAAATGTGGACTTCCTAAATTCAGAGTGATGTGCTTTTGAAATTAAGAGGCCTGCAGTCAGTTCCAACACTGGTTACAGACACTCCAGTTTTCATGAGAAACTTTTCAACTTGCTAGGACAGATACTAGCACGAAGACATCTTTTGCAAGCTTACAGATGACCCTGATTATTTACAACTCAGGGTCTGTTCGTATTTTAATTTCTTCCTGGCAAGAGGCACCTGCAAGGGATTTTTCCCCCCAGAAAACCTGCAGAGGGAGCTGGTTCCCCAGAGAAGCAGCAAATGCCCTCCTCCCACACAAAGGTTGATCCATCATTGGGTGACTGACTTCGAACAGACCAAAGATACATGCAAAAGGTCAGCTGATGGTTGGTGGGAAACAGATGCTTTGCAGACTGAAGCCTTTGCAGCTAGTTGAGCTAAAAAAGATGGCGACCATACAGCACTGAAATAATCTGCTCTAGTGTCTTTCTGCCCCTCCTGACTACATGCTTCCTAAGCACAGGGGCCGTGTGTCTTAATCTTTCGTTGCAGCTCCATCAGCAAGCACAGTGCCTGGCGTACAGGAAGCACTTAGTAAATGTTTTCCTGGACCAAAAAGACCTGGTTCTTGTTAAAAGAGGGAAAAAACCCGTATCTTTCAAAAAATACTTAATTTTTATTTTTATTTTTAAACTACCAAAGATCAAATGGTTTTAAAAGACCAAGAAAAACGCCTCTGTGAAGGAGCTGGTCTCATGAAGCCGGCTGTACGAACTCAAGCAACCCACTGCACCTGCCTTCCCAGGGGACACAGAAAGGAAATGTGGGACCATCGGAAGGTTCTGAACTCCCCAGGGTCCAAGCCAGGTGATTTAGGATCACGTGCCTCCCTCATTCCATGTGGGCTATTTAGAAAGAGAATACAACCAAACCCTTATAAAAACTACCCAAGTCACACAGCACACCAAGGAAGATCGTGAGCACTAAGCTGCCGTCTGCCAAGGATATTGTTCAGTTTCCAGGCAGTTGCCAAATGCGGCCATCAACACCTGCAATATCAGTGTGTGCGGTCTCAGTCACACCTCCAGCTCCCAGGTGTACCTGGACAGCGTCACCTTCAGCGGCAGAGGAGACGCTTCATTTGGTAATACCAGCTACAAAGACTAGTCATCCAGTGTCAAGTACCTCCAAGGTTAGAGCCTCCTGTATCCCTGGATGGTGAGCTTTCCCTCTGACCAGCTTCAGGGCTCACATTCGCCAGGGTTGCCTGCCACTCCTCCCCAACTCTGGACTTTTCTTCTCAACACTTATACTTTCCCTGGTCCAGTTGATCCAGCTGATCCATTTACCATGGTTCAAATGATCTTCCTCTGTATTCCTAAGCTCTAGACCTGTATCAATAATGGTAATGGAGTAGCCATCTTCACTTGAATTTTCAGCACTCAAATAAATTCCTTCTCCATCAGCTACAATGTACCAGACTTGGGCTACATCAGGGAACATAAGGCAGATCTCTGCCCTCATGGGCTTACATTCCAGTGACGTGTTTGCCAAACTCGGCATGTTCAAACAGAACTGATCAGCTGCCCAATCCCTGTTCTTCTGCCTCTGCCTTCTCAGTTAACAGCATCACCATGCACTCACTGGCTTCTTTTCCAACTCACCCCACAAAGTTCCAAAATCTGTCATGTTCACACTTATCTCTGCTGTGACCACTCCCCACTGCTCAGAGGGCACGCAGCCCTCTGCCACGTAACGCAGCCTCCCCACCAGACGTATCTCCTGCTACAGCCCAGCTTCCCGCTGCATCCAGCTGAAGCTGCCACTCATTCCCTTCTGTGCCTCTCATCCTCTAGCATTTTATCCTCCTGCTCAGCGCTCCCTCCTTTTCCTGGCCTGCTAAGTCCCTACTCACCCTCTAAGGACTGGCTCAATTGGCATCTCTTCTCGGAAGGCTTCCTCTGTTCAAGCAAAATAGTTATTCGCTCCCCCCTCTGATTCAGTTCTGACATTGTATTGATCTGCTCACCTGTTCGCTTCCCACTCCAGACTGAGAACTCACTGAGGTCAGGGACTGTGCCACCCACCGTGGACTACTCCTGCCACCCCCCAGTGCCATGCCTGGCATGCAGGAGGTACTCAAACAGACAGCTGTTCGATGCTGTAACCTTCTTGCATTAGAAGTAAAAGCCTTTTTTGCTCACCAGTGAGACTCCCTAATTCAACAGAAAGAATTGTTCTCTTCCTAGGGACTGAAGGAGCTAGATGAAATAAGATAACCACTCACTTCACTTCTGGAGGCAACAGCCCGGTGCAGTGGGGTCAGCCACATGTTGTCCTTGGCATTCACACGCGCTCCTAGAACCAAACAGCACAGACAGGTTAGAGGCATAATGCAGGCAGGGGACCTTCTGCTGATATTACCTCAAATGCTCTATCTTGCACTCTCATTTGCCTGGCACAATCACTACGCTTCGTTTGTTTTTTTCTTAGCATCAGTCATGTGCTTTCTAGCAACTAGACAGAAGGAGACACCCAGTACAGGAGAAGGAGACACCCAGTGCAAGAGAAGGAGCAAGATCAGGAACTGAGAATGTCACAGAACTGGGTCAAGACTAGATGAGAAATACAGCATCTCGTTGGGTATGAGACACAGTGGTGAGAAGACTGAGAGTCTCCAGGACTGGAAAAGTATGTTCTGAAGAATAAAGAACTTTTCAAGTGTGTGCATGTGTTCCTGAATACAATGTATATTCCTGAATATAAAGTATATAATCAGATATATTATTTTATTTTTAGTCTTTAAGCATATTTATCTCACAGGACACACAATAAATACTCTTTTTGGCAAACTGTCAACGATGAGCAGCCTTCCAGTGAATGTATACTAGAGGCCAGTTAACTTTCAAACAAATCTTGCAAAGTTGAGCTCTGATGAGATTTCATCTGGACTGAGAGGATTAGCAGAAATCTGTTTTATCCAGGAATCCCAATTCTTTCTTTGGGACTAGCCGGACATGTTGGTGGGAATAAGCCAGCTTCCAGGGAGCTTTCGGACAGACACAGCATGAAGCCTATGGAGGCTGCTTGTGGCTCTCTCACTCTCTGGGGTGGACAGACAGACTCACACAGGAGCCAGAACCAGCTCACACTCGCGGATGTGCCTAATGTTCATCTCTCTGGAGCCACCTCACCACCCGGGCGCAGAAGCCCCATCTGAATGGATTCAAGGAAAGTAGAGTACGCCCTCCTTCCATGACGCCCTCACCATTCTCCGTGAGTGCAAGTCTTCCAAGTCTGCAAGTGAGTCAGCAAAACACGCAGTCTGAGCTGCTTTTCTCAGGTGGGTTCAGGGCGCTGGGCAGGGATGGAAAGTTTTATAAAAGGGCTACCAAAGAGGAAGAGGAGGAGAAGATATAGATCTCTTTGTTGTTGCCGTGACATGAGACTATTCTAGCCTTAGGACAGCAAGGAAGGAAGCTTGTGAGAAGAGTGGAGGGATCGATGAAAGAAACCAGGAGGAAAGGCAGAGGACCAGAAGTGTGGAGGAGGGGCCTCTGGACGAGGGCTGTGAAAGGGAGTGCGGTGGGAGCAGGGCTGACTAACCTCTGTGAGGCCAAGGCCGGGTGGCAGCTGGAAAAATAGAAAACTTGTTTCTTGCTATTTTTTAAAGAAAGGAGGAGACTTTCATGGGTAAACGTGGGCTAGAAATTTAGTTAAACACACCAGCTAAAAGGAAATAACAGATCATAGAGCTTACACAATTTTTCTCTTTCACTGAAAAACAAATAACACCAATAAGATAAATTATAGAAAACAAGAATATGATAATCCCTAAAACACAGAGATAGAATGCCTCTTCTTCCCCCTATTCTGATTTCATTGGTTGGAGATGGGGCCAGGCACCAAGCTCTCCAGGACCCAAGGTTATTATAATATGCTGTCAAGGTTGAGGACACTAATAAATTTTGCTTAGTTTACTAAACTTAACGTTATTTAAATCCTAGTTCTACTAACTCCATGCAGGCAGATTACCTATGACAGTTCAAGCCCCTCACATCAATAAGGACCACACAAAACCAGGTTGAGCATGCTAACAACCAAAGGCAGAAGACATCTCTCTCCCCCAGCAGCAGAAAGTCCTGGGCGAAACACCCTGGAGAGAAATGAATGAGGTCTTGGAAGGACAGTGGGATCCATGGGCGGAAGACCCAGGTATGAGTTCTACTTTCAGCATTTACTGGCCAGTGACCAAGAGCCACTCATCTGTAAAATGAGCAAACAAGAACACAATACTAATAGTCCTCTTCACTGGGTGGTTGGGAAAATCAAGTGAATTTGAAGGTGCTGTGTAAAGTGCAGAGCACTAGAAAAACATCAGTGGTTCTAATTTCCAGATCCCGTCCAATGTCTCATTCACCTCCGAATCTACAACACAAGGAAGCGGGAGGCATAGTCTGTCATACCTTTCTCCCCCTAGTTCTAAACACAGGTTATAATAATATAAAACAGAAATACATATTTTATTATTCACAGTCTCTGACAGGGTAAATCTTGTGTTGTATGTTTGTGTGTATATATATATATAGATATATATATACGTAAAAACCTAATGCAAGAGGAACTCAAATGGCAAGACACATATGAAAACACACTCTCAAAATTCATTAGGGAGGGACTGCGTGGAAAAGGTGAAGGGACTGAGAAGTACAGATTGGTAGTCACAAAACAGTCACAGGGACGTACAGTACAGCATAGGGAACACAGTAATAATATTGTAACACCTATGTATGGTGCCAGGTGGGCACTTTAAATATTGGGGGACCAGTTTGTAAAGTACATGATTGTCTAACCAGTATGCTGTACACCTGAAGCTGATACAAAATAATGTTTAATGTAAACTATAATTGAAAAAAAATCGACTGTTTTGAATGATAAAATTCACTAGTTGCAAAATAAAATAATTAAGGAAGTTAAAAATTCCTTAGGGAGAGGCAAATGAAAGCAATATTAACACAGCATTTCACACCCATCAAATTGGTGAAAATTTCAAAGTATGAAATGGCAAGAGTTAGGAAGAGTGTGGAGCAACGGGAAGACTTAAACAGGGAGGGCAGGAGTGTGGGTACATCTAAGCCCCTTTGGGAAGCAATCTGGTTCTACCTAGTGAAGTGCACAGTATGTGTGCCCTACCACAGAGTGCCTGTGGTAGGGCACCCCGATCATGTACCCTGGAGGAACCTCACACATGTACAGGAATGTTTTCCACAGCATTTTGTGACAGCAAGAAATTGGAATCCTAAATGCTGACCAAGAGGAAAATGACAGAAACACTGTGGCACAATTGTGCAATGAAATGCTACACTGTCACAGTTGTACAATGCAATGCTACACCATCACAGGCACTATACACTATCACAGTTGTACAATGCAATGCTACACTGTCATGGGCATTGTACACTGTCATAGTTGTACAATGCAATGCTACACCACCACGGGCACTGTATACTGTCACAGTTGTACAATGCAATGCTACACTGTCATAGTTGTACAATGGGATGCTACACTGTCATGGGCACTGTACACTGTCACAGTTGTACAATGCAATGCTACACCATCATGGGCACTGTATACTGTCACAGTTGTAAAATGCAATGCTACACCATCACGGGCATTGTACACTGTCACAGTTGTACAATGCAATGCTACACCATCACGGGCACTGTACACTGTCACAGTTGTACAATGCAATACTACACTGTCATGGGCATTGTACACTGTCACAGTTGTACAATGCAATGCTACACCACCACAGGCACTGTATACTGTATACTGTCACAGTTGTACAATGCAATGCTACACTGTCACAGACAGTGTACACTGTCACAGCTGTACAATGCAATGCTACACCGTCACGGGCACTGTACACTGTCACAGCTGTACAATGCAATGCTACACCGTCACGAGCACTGTACACTGTCACAGTTGTACAATGCAATGCTACACCATCACAGGCACTGTACACTGTCACAGTTGTACAATGCAATGCTACACTGTCATGGGCATTGTACACTGTCACAGCTGTACAATGCAATGCTACACCGTCACAGGCACTGTATACTGTCACAGCTGTACAATGCAATGCTACACCATCACGGGCACTGTACACTGTCACAGTTGTACAATGGGATGCTACACCATCACGGGCACTGTACACTATCACAATTGTACAATGCAATGCTACACTTTCATGGGCATTGTACACTGTCACAGTTGTACAATGGGATGCTACACTATCATGGACATGAACAGGTTGAACATCAATATATTATAAACAGATGCACTTTATGTAACTGGCATGATACCAGTTACATGAAGTTTTTTATATTTACAAAAATGATTCTATATGCTGTTAATAGATGCATAGGCATGAAATAAAGTGAAAAATGTGGCTAAAAAAGAGAGATTCCAATTCTGGAGAATGGCCTCTAGGGAGGGAGGGTTGGGAGAAGAGTGAAGTACAGCCAATGGGCTGCAAATGCGTCTTCAGTGTTTTATTCTTTAAAGAAAGATACAATGCAAAAATGGAAACTTTAATTTCAAAAAGCTTGGTGTACATGGGTATTAATTATACTATTTTCCACAATTTTCTGTATATTTGAAATATTTACTTAATGTTTTTAAGAAACCTAACACATTTGAAGTTTTTCTTTCTTAATAAACAGGGGTGGACTGAGTTGCCCTTTTTTTACACTATTTTTTCTTGGTTAGTGGCCCTTGATGTCAAAGTGACACTTCCACCCTTTCCATACGGAGTGGTCCTGCCACACAGTACCTTTCATGATGTTCCTAGGGTTCACGCCAGGGGAGTAAGGAAGTACTAGCAAGATGCTGTTGGCTGCACAGTCCAGTTTGAAGAGAAATTTCCCAGTCAGGGGTGTTTCCATGCTGGGATCTTAACTTTTTTCTCATGCTCTCCTCTCCCCACAATCACTGCAGCTGACCCCAAAGGCAGGCCTCCAGCAGCAGAGCAGTGGCAAGGCGAGCTCCCCCAGGAGAGGCGGATGGAGGGATGGAGGAAGCCTGTGCCTGCCCACAGACGGCAGAGCTCTAGGGTCTGACAGGATCTCCTGTTGGCCCTCCAAATGCCATTTGGTTATCACTGCTTTCTGAATCTAAGCATCTCATCCCAGAAGCTCCCTCACCAGCCAGCCTACCAGGATCTTGACAAGCAGAGGGTGCACATGTGTAGTTAGTACCTGCCCAGACCTGTGTCTACTTGCTTTTGCCACTGCATGTCAGAATTTTACCTGCAGTCTCCTTCTTCTTCTCCTTCCCCCTTACTCTTCCTTCCCTCTCCCTCCCTCCCTCCCTCCCCACCCCATTACATACAACCTATTTCTTTCTTTGTGTGTGTGCATCAGAATGCTCTGTAATATGTTTCTAAAGAAAATAGCTACGAGTGAATATTAAGAATGATCTTCAAGGATGTTTTATGAAAGATTGTCAGGAAACAACTTCGGTGTTAGATGAAGAGCATAGTGGTGATATTTTATAAGAATGCTTCATAATATGAAGAGCCCTGGCCAGGTGGCTCAGTTGGTTGGAGCATCATCCCATACACCAAAAGGTTGCGGGTTTGATTCCCGGTAGGGCACATACCTAGATTGCGGGTTGGATCCCCAGTGGGGGCATGTATAGGAAGCAACTGATCAATGTTTCTCTCTCACATAGATGTTTCTCTCTCTCCTCTCTTGCTTCCCCTCTCTCTAAAATCAATAAAACATATCCTTGGGTGAGAATTAAAATTATAACAGTGATGATGATGATGATGTGGAGAGATACATGTTTTTGTTACGTGTAAAAAAAACAAGTAATAAAACATTGCATATGGAATAAGCCCATTTCTGTAAAAAATACTGAATAGTCTAGAAGGTTGTGCCACAAAAGCCCTGAGATCACTTCCAGACACAGTAAGTAAGCGCTGCATAATTGCTTGCTAACTATTATCACAGCAGAGTATGGAACTAAGGGACAGAGACTGGGGCCTCTACCACTGGCACAGCTCTAAGCCCAGGCCAGACCTAAATTAAGAGCTGTCTTTTGAAGGGTGATTTCTGGTTAAAAGAGAAATTCAGCATTATCTCCACAACTGAGCTGGCTTGACCGGGAGCTTTGGAATTTGCCTAGCATAACAAACAGCAACAGACCTATTCTACTTCGTGTTTTGATCATACGAGTAATACATGAATGAATTCTTTAAAAGCATGGATCAGTACAGATTTAGGTAAAGTCTCCTTGAGTATCGCCCCCAGTGCTGCAGCCCTCCCACTCCCTGAAAAAACTCTGCTCTGAGATCGGTACACAAGCTCCAGTTTCTTTTATGCCTTTATTTGCAAATATGTGCACCTATAGAAAATGGAGAAAATTAAGCTGAGTGGTCAGTACAATATTATTTTTATATATTTAAAATATTACACAACAGTTTTTTAAATCTATAGTATTGTTTCATAAGTATACTTTTATATACATCGTATCATATTATAATAACACTGTGAATCTCCTTGTTTCACTCAAAAATATATTTCTCATATCTATGTTGATGCTTAGAAAATGAATCCATTCTTTTTTTTTAAGATTTTATTTATTTATTTTTAGAGAGAGGGGAAGGGAGGGAGAAACAGAGGGAGAGAAATAGCAATGTGTGGTTGTCTTTCAGGTGGGCCCCACTGGGGACCCAGCCCACAACCCAGGCACGTGCCCTGACTGGGAATCGAACCTGTGACCCTTTGGTTTGCACCCAGCGCTCAATGCACTGAGCCACACCAGCCAGGGCTGAATCCATTCTTTTTCATTATCACACGTACTCCAGCATTTTTAACATGCTCTCTCTATTAATGGGTAGTTCAGTGGTTTCCAGTATTTCACTTGTTCAAACAATGCTGCTATGAACATCCATAAAGTGACTCCCTGTGCACATGTGAAAGTATTGGTCTAGGACAGATCATTAGAAATGGACTTCCTGTGTCATAGGTCATGCACACTTCTGGCTTTAATAGGTAGTCTCAACCCTCCAGAGTGTACCAATGTACTCACACACGTAGGGTATAAGACGGCTTAGGGTCCCCACATCCTCATCAACACCTGATAGTACCGGTCACTTAAAACACTGCAAATCTGATGAGAAGAAAACGGTATCTCATTTTTGTGCTTTCCTGTTTAATAGTGAGGTTGGATGTCTTCTAATTTGTTTCCTAGCCATTTGTAATTCATTTTCTGAGAACTATTTGTTCAGATTCTTTGCCTATTTCCCTAGTTTTGTATAATTGCTTTTCCTTAGAATTTATAGTTAGAATTTATATTTTATTGTGATTAGTATTATTATTTACACATTCTTAAAACTTTCAAAAAGCTTGGTGTAGATCCAAATGGGGCTCTTCTATTAAAGTTCTTTCAGAGAGAAAAATGACCCTGAGCTTGCTAAGCATCATAAAGCACTGCACCCCAACGCCAGCACTGTGCCCGTGCAGCCTGAGGTATCGAGAGATAATTAGAAACCTAGGAAGTGGCTTCTCTCAGGTCACTGTTTAAGTCCACCCTCCCTGCACTCCTCCTTCGGAAGACTGGACAGGCAGCCGCCAGGAAAACTCCTCTCGCTGCACAGCAGGATTACTGTGACAAAAGCAGAGTTATCTGAATGGGAGCCAAGCAGTATTTCATCAGCGCTATCCCTGCCACGGGCTTCCTCATCCGCTTCCCCCAAACACATCCCACAGTCTTGTTTACATGTCAGAGGGGGACGTCAGATGGTTCTGGCTCAGAGCTGAATATTTATAACTGATTTTTCCAAAGGAAGCTTCACGTTATTTACCTGTCTGGCAGGCGCCATTGTGCACTGAAGGACACGGAGCCTGCATGTCTGATGATTTAAAGGCAAATGCTTGTTACCCAAGGACGTTGGAAAGCCTGAGTCTTTGTTGCTGAAGAATCATCTGAAGAATCAGAAACAAAGACCGCAGGAAAGGTTGAAGGGCATAAACCCCGTTTACAAGTTAGTGTGCTTTTCATCTCACTCCTGCTACCACCTGATTTTAGTTTTCACAGAGGGTCAGGAGGGATGGGGACTCGGAGCCTCTTTTTCAGGGGCCATGTTTTTATTCTCTTAGCCCTGTTGTCTGGGAAAAAGTAGAACAAAGACAGAAGGCAAACTAAATGACTGAAAAATCTTACAGGTCAAAGAGAATAACTGATTCTTAAGGCTGATTTATCCAAAGTTTGGCTTTTAATTACAGAAATAAATATAAACAAAAGACCATATGAAATATGATTATACTATAATGACATCAGCTTCCCATTGATTTTTTTAATAAAGAGACTAAGCCTTATCCCAGCCCAGGAGCAGTGTCCTTTAAAGCAATGACCTTGGAAGCATGTATGATAATTCCATGTGTGTAGCAATTGCTCAGAACATTTTAGAATGCCTTTAGACTTGCCTTTGGAACCAGTTTTTTTTTTTTAAGATTTACTCATTTATTTTAATAGAGAGGGGAAGGGAGCGAGAAAGAGAGGGAGATGGAGAGGGAGGGAAACATCAATCATATGTCCCCAACCAAGGACCTGGCCTGTAACCCAGCCATGTGTCCTGACCGGGAACTGAACCAGTGACCTTTGGGTCCACAGGCAGGCGCTCAATGCACTGAGCCGCACTGAGCCACACCAGCCAGGGCTGGAGCCAGTTTACACACCCACCAGATAATGGCTCATCATGTTATAATCACACCACATTGGGGGCCAAAATCAGCACTGGCTGACTTAATCACCCCCTTTAACCTCTGGGGGAAAAATAAATCCAACTTTAAAGGATGAATATTTGTCATTGCCAGATAGGAGAGGCAGCAAACCAAGGCAGGTAGGAGGAGGGAGACATGTTTCACCCACTAACTCAGCATCCTGAGCCTGGTCCAATAATACTGCCAGGTGTTCCAGCATCACAGGAAACAGCATGCTAACATGGGAGGAGGGCAGTCCTGGAAATTCTGTGTATTGTCTCCACTGTCTGGGAAAGAAAGCCTTTGAGACTGTGCTTTTATTCCAAGGCCTGAAAGGTGGGAAAGCGCCCACAGTGCCCAAAGGAAAAAGCCCATAAACACCTTTGGGCATTCACACCCCCCCATTGCTGTCCCCAATCCCCACAAAGCTGGCACCACCTTTACCCATCAATCAACATGTAACTTCTTCACCCCCAGCCCAACTATATAAGCCCTCAGAACAAAGGACCTGGGCTCTTGCCATCCCTGTCCTTGCCATTCTTCCTCACCTTGGCAAGGCCTGTTCTCTTCCAGGAGAACATATCAACACTAAACCTGCTTGCTCACTAATAGACTGGCTGATCTGTAATTCTTTACTGTGCCAACAAGAAGAACCTAATTTCTCCCGTAACATTATGCATAAGAGATTCAAAAGAATGACCTGCCATGGCTCTGAAGGCAATCTGCATCGGGAGTGGAAATACATTTTAAAAAAATCACAGGACACAATTTTATAGGGATACCACTTGTTTAGTGGCCTACATTCAGATAAATGTATTACTTTTAATTAGGACTGAACACCTGACAAACACTCCCATGTTAGAAGGTAGGGACTTCCAGTTTTCTTCCTTCGGCCCAGCACTCTAATCCTTGTGCATCCCCAGAGTTTCTCTACAAGCTTTTGTCAATGTGGTCACTTCTCTGTGTGTTCTGCTCCCTATACCTCAACCCTTGCCTCTTAACTCTCATCCACTCATTGGTTCACGTTGCTCTCATTCATACATCTCTGGGCAAACACTTCAGCAAGCTCTTGACCCTTCTCTCTGACTTAGGCCTCACAAGGCCAGTTCCCAAACAGAAGCTAGACTCAGGTGTGGGGAAATAAAACCAGAATCTAGTTTGGCAGTTATAAGAAGAGGAATTTAGCAAAGCCCAGATTCCTTTATGTCTGCTTGAGGCATTCAGGGCTCTCCCCGCCTGGCTAACAGGAGATAATGTCGGTAGGAATTAAGTGGGCTTGGGTTACACTGTGCTCTGTAAGTTAACACAACAACAGAGAACACAACTGTAATGAGCTATTCTGGCAAGGCCAAATTATTTGTCCAACATGGGAACCATTAACACCTCATTCATTATTAAGTTGGAAAACAGTTTGTTGGATTCTCTAAAGGGTCAGCTGCCAGACATAAGTTCAGAGATGGAAATAATCATGCTCTTATAGTGATATTTCCTTAGGAATATAATATACAAATTGGACACGGGAACTCTCAGGGAAAATTAAACCCATGTGAATTCCAAGCATTGACCTAAGCTTCCACAGTTGAGTAAAATTTCTAAAGAACCTTCCCATCGTCTCTCACAAAATCTTTCTAAGTTGATGGTGGGAGGAAGAAAAATTTCATGGCATATGCCACCCAAAATTACACTAGAGAGCTTAACAGCCCAGTACTCCCAACATCAAAGCAGCGCACGGATCAAGATTTGTGGAACAGCTTCTCCTGGCTCTACTGAATGAGCCGCTCGTAAGAGGCTGGTGGACCCCATGCCCCTGCGGAGGTGACGTGAAATGGAGCTTCTCAATCACCAACTCCCAGATGCCTGAAGAAAACTGATGGGTCCACTGCACATTGTGGAAATAAAAGCTTCCCTTCCAGATGTGGAAAAACAAAGTTAGGGTTCTAAGACAAAGTTTGGAATTTGCACATTCATGAACCGAACACTCCTCTGAGAGCTGAGATGTCTCTTAATACAACATTGCATGGTGAGCATAGCTGGTTGGGACCATCAGGTATTATACCAGAACATTCTTTATTTTACACCCCCACTGACTTCTGCCTACAATTTTCCATGCGCCAAATTTCTACTGCGGGGCAACCGGTCAGGTGCGTGCTAGCTCTTAGCCACTGTCTGTGCCAACACCAAACAGTGTGAGTGAATTTGGAACACAGCCCTGGGACGTCTTTAGAATTGTTGGAAGGAAGGCCTGCTCTCAAAAACACAAGGAATACCACACAAAATCTAACCTAATCTCCATGCCACTGTCAGGAGCACAGGGCGCACATGTTATAAGGCTCAGCATACTTGTTTCCTGAGAAAACCCACCTCCAGAAGATGAATACCACAAAAATAGGACAGTGTGAATCTTCCTTGTGTATCCCAGCACCATCCTTGTTTCTTTTCCACAGCGTTCTCCACATCCGCTTAAACACGTGCATCAGCTCCTGCCTTTGCGTACCTTGCTCTGAGGTCTGACAGTTTCCCTTTACTACTGCAAACAAAGGCCTAGGCCTTTTGCATAGTCTGAGGGCAGAGGCATTTCCCCCAGATTTTAATCTTCCCAAACAAAAAGGAGAAGGAAGAAAGCCAGCCGGTCTGTACACAATCCACACTAAGACACGTGCAGGTGCTCAGATCCATTCCGGGCACTTGTCTGGCAAATGCTCAAGGGAGAAAGCATGCATGGATTTTCAAAACTTGTCTGGTGAGATGTACCGAGCACGCAGGTTTCCAAAAATGAAAGCATTGGTATTTTTAAATCAGATAAAATATTTAAAGTCCACAGAAAAATAAAGAGAATAATATCACAAAGACCAGTGTATACACAAATTAGATTTAACCCGTGCTTGCCATAATTGCTTCCAATTTTTAGGAAATAAAATATTTTACAGAGTTGTTGTCTCTTTTCTATCCTTTCCTGAAAACTTCTCACACCACCTGCCTCCTCAGAAGTAAACGCTATCCAGAAATTAATGTTTCTTCTCCTTCCATGTTTTATGTCTTTATCATTATCACATAGTCGTAGTATTATATCCATAAACAAAACAAAGCGTTGTTTTGCAGCACAATTCAAATATATATAAATACACACATTTGTGTCTGTTCATGCAAATTTTAAGAAGCCAGTTTTCTTTTTTATTCCTTTTTTTTTTTACAATGGAAAAATAAAAACATATTCAAATATAATGAATTTATCAATAGTACTGGGCCTAATTAGACAGTCAGAAATCAGATCTTCAAAACAATAGAAAAGTTTTACTGGAGACGTCATTTTCAATGAACAACCTTCTTGCACTGTCTTACATTTACTGATAAAATCTCTGATCAAGTAAACTTCCATGAGCACAGTAGAGAAATTGTGTGTGGGTTCATTATAGTAGTCAATCTAGTAAATTGGTCATTTAAATTTTTATCTGCAGTTGACTTTAAGTACACCTGGTACTGTTTTGTTCGTTTTGGTTTTGGTTTGTTTTTTTTTTTTTATTTCTTAATAAGTTTATTACCATTTTATTATTTGAATAGCTAAGGTGTTACATTCAAGAGGGAAAGAAAAAAATCTAGAGAGTTCTTTTTTAAAAATCTGGAAGACACATGCTTCAGCACTTTCTATTCACTCAAATGACTTAAAATATCCACATGCCTTTTTCTCATCCACATAACAACCTGAGATTTATTGAAGAAACAAAGCTTCTCCCTTTAAGCCATTCTCTACATATCTAACAGTATCCTATCCTCAAAATGACTATGCTATTTCAACTCTTGAAATTGATGTGATATGAGAAGATATTCACAAATATGCCAAGGGTAATAAAAAAGAAAAAGCAAACATTTCATTTACAGAGTCTAGATATTAAATGCGTATGAATGGAGAAAATCATGGATACCAACATCTGCATGTGTATGCAGAAATAAAAATGTATGCATATGGGCACACACTTTACCAATTATCTCAAAACGTAAAGGTGAGATTATACTCATATTTCCCAAGTGGCGTCTTGCTAACCTGAAAAAAATAACTGAATGAACATCCAATAGCAGGAAATCAGATATGATCCCCTTACCTCAACTATCACATCTCTGTAACTTCTTTTTCTTTTTATAAGTAAGGACACAATTTAGTTAGTTAGTTAATTAGTTTTATCCTCACCCGAAGACACGCTTATTGACTTAAGAGAGAGCGGAAGGGATGGTGAGAGGGAAAGAAACATCAATGTGAGAAATACTGATTGGCTGCCTCTAGTACACACCCCAACCGGAGTCCAAACCTGTGACCTAGGCATGTGCCTTGACCAGGAATAGAACCCATGACCTTTCAGTTTACAGGACAATGCTCCAACCAACTGAGCCACACCAGCCAGGGCACTGTAACTTCTTAAAATCTCTCCCTTTTTTAAAAACTTTTAAATTGAATTGATTAGAGTGACATTGGCTAATAACATTATATAGGTTTCAGGTGTATAATTCTATACTAATCATCTGTATTTTGTATTGTGTGTTCACCAGTATAGCTGGTACTTACCTGAAAGAATCAGGAGTTCGATAATCTCTGCATCTCCCAGAAATGCGGCCACATGAAGGGGAGTTCGCTTCTCAGCATCCTGAAACAATGGCAAAAAGAAACAAGTCAGTGGTGCTTGGAGGTGCCTTGTGTCCACACAGTAAGACAAGTCACTCACTCAGGTGACAAACACCTAGTCAGGTGAGTTCTGGTTGCACATTTGTGTCAGCCTCTCACACAGTCACATGTACAAAAGATTCCGTTTTCTGTGTCGGTGTGCCGTGTGGGCCCCCTGCTCCTTTTATGGAAGGCCAGCTCAGGTCAAGAATGGACCATCATGCATAGGATGATGAAACCGAATTTATTTTCAAACCTTCAGAGATGGCTGAAAAAAAACAACTGGAACCTTTTTATCTACCTTAACAGCCTAGTTCAAAGCTTTCAATGGTTTATTTTCTATCTTGACTTGTTTACGAGGACATTAAATGTAAGTATGGTCATTTTCTTTTTTCCATCTCCATTAACTATTGCCTAGACTGCTTTCCACTCATGTAATATTTATTGAATTCCTACTATGTGCCAAGAACCAGTTTCTGGGGACAGAAGAGTGACTGTGCCAGGCCCAGTCTCTGCCTTCATGAAACTTACATTCAAGGGCAGAGGCCAACAGCAGCCATGTAAACAAATGACACATAAGATCGTTTCGGATGCTGATAAAGGCTACAACAAAACTGAAACAGGATGATGGGACCACGTAACGGGGAAAGGGAGAATAAAATTCCTTAGAGCAGTCAAGGAAGGTCTGTCTGAGGCCGCTGATGACGAAGCCGGGAGCTGAGGTAGACAGAACCTTTTCTGTTTTATGATGAGAAACTGTGGCTCAAATACATTAAGCAATTTCCTCAAGATCCCATTAGAACACAGCAGAGGCAAGCTTAGATCTCCACCAGCCAGACTCCAGGCTAAGACCTTGGCAAGGCATTTAACATATTGTGCTGAGAGGCAATACAATAACATGCAAGGGGAAAAACACTGCTTCCCCATCTGAACATGGGAGATAATAATATCTACCTTAGAGAACTGATAAGATAATTCAAACAATGTAAGTAAACAAGGCCCTGGGCAGGCATGAGGCTTGGTGCATGCCCAGCAAGTGCTCCATTCCATTACTGCCATCGGCACAGATAGTTTTGGGACACCTGCCCTCCAAGACTGAGAACTCTCATGGGACAAAGTCTCACCCCCACTTATCACTATAGCAACAACAAACTAAGGGCTCAGCAGATTGGCCAGACTGAGCTAGTCTGTGTGCATGGTCTCTCCCCGAATTCCACTGGTCGCTCCATAACATTGGTAACCAAATCTGTGTGCTGCCTTAGAAGTTTCTCCCAAAACCAGGATGCATTTTAGTGTCCCGACATTCATGGATTCACCATTCATTTTAATCATCATCCCTGTGATTACTTGATTGTACAATCCACCTAACAACTCTCGATTAGGCCAAGGATATTATTCCACTTTCTGACAGGTCAAGCCCTCTGCTCTTGTTCGGTCTTTTTCAGACGATTGCTTTTAGGCATTTCGTGCCTCACTGACATCTAAAACAGATGGCACGCAGGGGACGTGACAAGAACTGATCTTCAAACCAGTCTGTTTGTTAGGAGCTCTGGTAAACAGGTTTTATGAAGGGATGGACTAACTTTTAAGTGAATAAAAAGAAGAATCTGCATTAGCTTGGAATTCATGTTGTTGTTGATGTATGCGGCCGGTAATAACTACAGATAAGTAGAAATCAGGAAGTCTTGTAACTATTCCGTATAAAATAAAGGTATGCCTTGGAAAATTCAGTAAGATGCACAGCCATGGCTCACCCTCTTATAACTAGCTATGTCACCCTCTCTGTGAAAATGAAGATCCAATGTTTGAAAATATATTTGCTTATTTGAGAATCCAGTATATTAACTTGTGGGATGAATTATACAAATAACTGAGACCAGACTTCCACAAATGTTTTCTATTCCTGTTTCTTCTGTTGAGATTCTACAGGCACTTTCCATTTTAGCCTTATATTCCCTTTGAATCCCCACGATAGCTACTAAAACATCTCCCCTGAGTCTTGGGATAAGAGTTACATAATTATCCGCTCTTCTGTGAACTGCACCGGCCCCAGGGTTTGGTTCAACAAATTAAATCTCACCTAAGTGGTTTCAACAAGGACTAGCCCAACCCAAATCATGACTTCATTCGACCTGAAGCAAGGTCAAGGCTCTGTTTGAGCATTCGGCCCCAGATAAAGCCAGGAACACCCTGCTATCTAAATCTGGTAGCCTGTTATTATCTGCCTGGCCTTGCAGATTTTGTGACCCCTTTTTATGACACTTTCATGATGTGGCTTGTTCACACTAAAGTTTCTATAGTATAACGTGGCTGTGTTTACGTGAGATCATATTGTAAAAATTCTTGATTGTAAATCCCAGTGTCCCCTGTTAATATGCATTTAAAAGTTTCCTGTAGCTTCCAGTACATTTATGCCAATTGAAAATCTCCTTCGGTGACATACCACAGACAGGTAACTGCAGAGAAGACCTGTGTTCAGGCAGCAGTCCTTTGGTTCTCTGAAGCAACAGAATCACACAAACAATTTCACGTGCTGTTAAGACCGTAACCAAAATAACCATGCATTTCTATTATTGACCAAGGGTTGCTAACACCTGCTGTCCAGCAGGAACCTGAGTGACATACAGGATCGTGAGTCAAGGGGTGACTAACGGAGCCACGTCACCATATCAGTCAGTGAAATTATCCAGCACTTTGCAGTTCATCCTCTGCCTAAGTTTAAGGCCACCCTACTTTGCCATAAGCTAGACAAATGGAATAGGAAATGCAATGGTGGGAGAGGGAGGAAGACTCTGGGGAAATGAGAATAGTAGTGAAAATAGGTTCTAGGCCAGTGATACCCCTATGGTGTCTAGAAGAAACAAAACCTATCTGGTCATTATGGAGTGCTTTTAATTTTTTTTTTAAAAATACCTTTTTATCTTTTCTACTACTTGAAGGGTATAACACCCCTATGGGGAGACACACCCTTCAGAACTATGTTGTTAAATATTATCACCATTTAAAAGAGGACATCTGAGTCCTTGAGTAGGCTGTATGCGCTGAGCAAGACAGCAAAATGTCAAAGAATTAGCTTCCTAGCTTCCAATCTGTATCTTAAGACTGACTTGAGGGTAGTTTCTGGATGAACATGAGAGTCCAGGACCAGGCCAGGACTGAAGCAGCATTCCGGCGGAGAGGCTGAGCAACGAGCTCTGTGCTGTCTGCACTCACTTCTGTCTGTTGCCCATGTGAACTCTCTGTGATACCCAAGAGCTGACGAATGGTCATGCAGGTCTCTACCCTACCCCTGAGCACAGAGGAGAAAATAATTCAAAAGCAAGCACAGTAAGCTCAACACACATTGGTTCACTGGAGTAGTTTTTAACAGACTGTTCAAGTATCACAAAAAACAGACTTTCTTCCCCATTACCTTGTATCTCCAATTGCAAGTAGCCCTTTGCAAACAGATTTGAACCCGGGAAAAGACCTAAACTTCTCCAGAAGGAAGGAAGGTAAACCCTTTCTATGAATAGCCAAAGACACACACACAGCTACTTGGCGTCTGAGCTAAATTTGCAGTATGTCACAGAGAGATCAGGCAGAGGAAGTTTCTGCCATCTGTTTACCAAAGAAGCAGATGAAAGAAAATAGGGAACTTGGAGTGTATACACGTAAAGTGAGCCTGACTGGGGAAGGGAGTTTGTTTTGGTGGCTAAAAATACTGTGTAGACTGAGGAGGCACTCCAAGCCTTTGTCTCAAAGAGTCAGAATTCTTTATCACATGCTTCGGAAACTCTCAGAAGTGCATGATCTAATCTTCATTATAAGTATCTGTCGTACGTTCAAACAAACATCCCTCCCTACATATAAATATCTTGCAAACCAAGACAGACAGGTGGAGCAATATTAAGAAACAAGCCCTGCAAAGCCTTCCGGTCATGAAATACATTAAGTTCTCATCATCGATCCTAACTCCCACTGATATCAAAGAAGCCGGGAAATAACTGACAGGTTATGCCCAACAAGCTTAATGTGACAACAGAGTTAAGCAAGGAGATGTCTAAAGACACTCTGAACACAAAATAGGTCCCTGATACTTCAGATCATGTGAGGAAAAGAGCCAAAGACACGTAATAGATTTAAGTCAAACAAGGCAAATAAGGAAGACATTTGGTTTTAAGGGGGAGGGTTAAAATAAGTTCGTAAAGAAGAAAAGAAAGCAAAGGAGAAAAACAAATATCATGTTTCTTTGTAAATTTTTCATTTTTCTTTCCAGTTGTAGCATCTCACAAATATAGACAAACAGAAAATGACAGATCTATATGTGCCTACCAGAAAAATCAAACATGTTAACATTTTTCTGTAACCACTTCAGAACTTTGTTTTAAAAATAGCTTGAGGGGTCAGGTGCCATAAATACTGTGACTTATTTGCAAATGGTTCAGAAAATAACTTGAAGAGTGTGTGTGTATGTGTGTGTGTGTGTGAGAGAGAGAGACAGAGGAGAAAGAGAGAGAGAAGGAGAGAGAGACAGAGAGAAATTAGGTACGTTAGGCTGTTTCCAATTCTTCACCTTTACCAATTGTCTTGCAATGTACATCTTCCTATATGCTTCCCTGTACATGTCTGAAAATTTCTCTAGAGCAGATACCAAAGGTATATTCATATTCAACTTTATTAGGTATTATCAAATAGCTTTCAAAATAGTTTTACCAATTAACACTCCCATCCGCCACATATTAGGTCCCACATCCTTGCTAGTATTTGATGTTGTCAACCTTATTACTCGTTGCCGATATGATGTACATGGCATGGAATTTCACTAAGTCCAAGTGAGGCTAAGATTCTTCTCACATGTTTATTAAAAGCCCTGGCTTCTTCAACTGCAAACTACCTGTACAAATTCTTTACTCAGTTCTGCATTCAATCATTAATCTTTTTCTTAGGATGTGTGGAGTCTTTAAATATTATTTAATCCCACTTTCAATTCAACTTTCAAAGTATGCCTTCTCTTAGACACAGAAAAGATAGATGAATGTCTACTCCAAGTCACCACGCGAGAAACATTTAGGTTTACAATTGTTAGGAGTCTTTTCATGTATGCGTGCGTTATTATCCCATGGAGCTGGATTTTCCTTGCTGGAGTTTTCTATGCCTCAAAGGTGGGGGCAAACCTCCGCTCCTATTCACCCCCACCATCAAACAACTTTATTCAACCACCATTCTCTTGGTATTTTAACCCAACCATTTGAATGTAACATAGATGTTTGAGAAACACTAGTGTACTTTGCTATACCTAATGATCAAATAGTAAGTTCAAACCTCAAAATTGTATCTAACTCTTGAAGCTAAACCAGGATCACTCAAAAGACTTTCAAGTGAAAATAAAATAAAATAAATTAGAATGCCAAAGACATTTTTATTATATCTGCCTTAGATAACTAAATCCCGGATACTTGTATTGCACTAATTTTCTAAATTTAAATATATAGTAAGCAAAAATTATGTCAGAGATTTAATATTTTCTAATTTGATCCTTAAAACAATAGTGATAAATATTATCACTCGCGTTTTACAATTGAGGAGCCTGAGGCTTTGAGATGACAAGTAACCTGACCAGCGCCACGCAGCGAGTAAGTGGTGGAACCGAGATTCCGAGCCAGAGCTGATGCCAGTGTTCACGTCCCTGCTGACTCTGACCTCTTACGAGCCTTGATAAACAAAGTCAGAGTTATTGTTCATTTCAGTGAGTTCTCTTGCCCTAACACTGTGGACCCAAGGACAAGATTCTCCTAAGTAAAAAGTCTAAGCAAGCAAAAAGAATAAAGTTGGAGAATGAACACCACCTGAGTTTAAGACACACTACAGCAGGGGGGTCACACTCATTTTCACCGGGGGCCACATCAGCCTTGCGGTTGCCTTCAAAGGGCCGAATGTAATTTTAGGACTGTATGAATGTAACTACTCCTTAACTAGGGGCAAGGAGCTCAGCTCTGCCGCTGGGTAGAAACAAGGTGCTGGATAAAACAAGGTGGAGGGCTGGATTCGGCCCGTGGGCTTTGCGTTTGCCACCTGTGCTCTAGCCCACGCCCCTCTGCTCTGCTCTCCAGTCTCCTGCTGCAGCACGGTCATATCTGGCTGTCCGCCCTTGTTTCTTCTACCTCACACTAATGGGCTCAGAGTAGAGGTAATTTTATTAATCTTGGTATCAACCTAGCACTATGCCTAGCATACAGTAAGTACTCAATATATGTGACTTAGAGGAATCCAAAGGAGTCATGTCTTGATTTAATCTTAGACTCTATCAAAACCTACACCCCAATTTTAAAAAAATGGTCCACGTGAGGGTGACATGCAGGTTTCTGTGGTGAGACCAAGAATTGGTTGTCTGGCAGGTAATGAATGCCAAAGCGTCTGGATGCAGTGGGTGCCTTGATTGTTTGTGGCTCTTGCCCACTTTAACCTTGGCTGAAGATAGTAACCTGTCAGTCCATCATGGGTAGGGCTTGTCCTTGTCTCAAAGCCATCTGATGATCCACAACCCTCAGCCCTTCAGACTTCCTATCGGTTCTGCTGCCCTCAGTTAGGGCCTTGGTTTTGCACCTGACTTACGCAGTGGGCAAGAAGGCTTGCTCAGAAATTGGTAACAAGAAGCTAAGAGGTTCAGCTAGCAGTGCTTATTAATAAAGCTCACCAGTGCCCCCTCCAATGAAGGCTGCCCACCGTGGCGTTCTGGTGTCTGGGAGACCTCACTACAACAAGACCTAGACAGGGACATTAACTGTGGGCCATGGCCACTCCACAAATGCCAGTTCCTGGGAACTCAGTGGCCTGTGGAACTAGAGAACCAACATAAATTAATTTATTTTTAACGTGGAACATCTATTTCCTTGCCCAAACTTGTATATGAAATAGAGGCTCATATTTTTACTGGTGTGGAACAGTTTCAAGCAATGAAAATCTAGATGTTGGAACAGAGTTATAGAAAGTAGAAGGTGTTGGTAATCTTTATTAACAGGCCAGTGCTGAGGCGGGGTGCTAGTGATGGAGAAAACTAACACTATTTCTTTTTTTATGTATGTAAATATTTTTTAATTTTTTTATTATAGTTGATATACAATATTATATTAGTTTCAGGTGTACAACCCAGTGATTAGACATTTATATAACTTACAAAGTGATCCCCCCCATAAATCTGGTACCCATCTGACACCATACATAATTATTATAATATTATTGACTATATTTCCTGTGCTGTACTTTATATCCCTGTGACTATTCTGTAACTACTAATTTGTACTTCTTAGTTTCTTCTCCTTTTTCACCCAGGCCTCCAACCCCCCTCTCATCTGGCAACAGTCAAAATGTTCTATCTATGAGTCTGTTTCTGGTCTGCTGGTTTCTTTATTTTGTTTTTTAAACTCCACATGTAAGTGAAATTATATGGCATTTGTCTTTCTCTGTCTGACTTATTTCACCCAGCACAATATCCTCTAGATTCATTCATGTTGTTGAAGATACCAAGATTTCATTTTTTTTAATGGCTGAGTCATATTCCATTGTACATATGCACCACTTCTTCTTTATCCATTCACCTACTGAAGGACATTTAGGTTGTTCCATATCTTGGCTATTGTAAATAGTGCTGCAATGAACATATGGTGGCATAGGCCTTTTTCATTTAGAGTTTTGGAAGACTAACACTATTTCTTAAAAGGAGGGGAATGACAAGATTACAGTGGCAGAGTGCTTCCATCAAAGTGTTTACAAAGGGCAAGAAAAGGAAGGAGAGTCACAGGTGGTATCTGATTTTTCTCAATTCCTCAAGAACTTCCCATAAGGATGGATTTTCCAAAAAATGTGTTGAAGGACCCACATCCAAATCAGCCATATTACTTGGCTAGGACCGAGAGTTCCTGGGGAAATTTTTATTCAGAGGGTAAGAAAGGACTTTATTTCCAGTCCGGCTGAGTGAGGACTTTGTACACACCTCAGATCACTAGAGGTCAGGCCTCAGAAGTCACCAGCTGTGTCTGGGTAGCAGGACACCTCTCTGTCAGCACAAGGTCAAGGGCATGAGGAGGAGAGGGCTGAAGTGGGAGGGAGGGGAGCACAGCTGTTGTGTTCCTGGAGTTCCCAGGCAGGCCTGACACAGAAAGCCTTTCCCTTGGTTCTTCAGGACGCACTGGGGTCAGGCAGGTCATGCACTTCCCCCAGATGAAGGGCATCTCTCCAGAGAGCCCTTCCGCACAGCGCTCTTGAGTGGAAGAAAGAAAGGCAGATTTTGCCTCCGCGCTGAGAGCATGCGTGGTGATTAATCTCCTCCCCTGGCTGGGAGATCTCAGCCCACTTCCTATGGGAGAGCAGGTCTTTCTGCAGTAGGGTTCCTGCACCCCCCACCGCTCCCTTTCCTGCAGCTCTCCCTGACCCGCCCCATGCCTTTCAACCCCACCCCATGCCAAGGGGTGCCTCTCAGCCCAAGGGCAATGGCTTTACCTACACCAGGCCTCAGCTCAGCCAGGCCTGCCTCTGTCAGAATGGTCCTCTCCACTCTCTCCACCCTAAGATCTCCTACTTTAGAAGTCCAAGCCCTCAACCTCCCACTGGCCCTCCCAGCAACCGCTCTCCAAAGCAGTCCCTCCCTCTGTGGTCCCTGGACTTGGTTTGCATTTAGTTGATTCTGCCTTGGATTTTAGCCATGTGGACCATGGCAGTACAACCCAGTGGGCCCTGGAGGCACAGGACTGGGTTCAAATCCTAGCCCTGCCACCTAGAGCCATATTGACCTGAGGCAAGTTACCGGACCCTCTTATAAGCCTCCATTTCTTTGTAAAATGGGAACAATAATAGTACTGCCTGCTGGGGATTTGGAGACAAAATGAAACTAAAGATGCTAATAAAGCCCTGGGCACAGTGCCTAGTATACACCCCACAAATGTTGCCCGGTATCATTTCATCCGTATGTTTACTCTCCCCACAGCAACCCATTCCCAACCCATTTAGCTTCTCAGGGAGAGAAGATGGGGTGGGAACAGAGATGGGGAAGGATAAGGTGTCCCACCCAGTCTCACCTAAAATTCCAGGGTAATCGAGATGGCACCATCCACACAGGAGGAAGGGAAATATGTCCAAGGGCCAGATAAACACCCTCTCTAAGTGGGGCCTGTAACTGGAGATGCACAAGACCAGATGAAAGAAATCAAAGTATGCTCAGCATTGTGGGAGGCGTCACCTGGCACGGGCGCTGACCAGACAAGACTTTCATCTTTAGCAAACAAAATCTGACTGCTGCCCCAGCCACTTGTAATTACTGGGGTGACAGAAAGGCGGTGTGAGCACAGACCACAGTGACTAGGTCACACAATGCACCTCACTTCCTGTGGGAGGGCAGCGATTGGTAACCAGGAGGCCAAATGTAAGAAGAGGCCCAAACACTACAGAAGCTCAGAAAATGCAGTGTCTAAAAGACAATGGACAAATTAGCCAATTGCTGGAGTGTTCTGTGAGTACGCCACCATAAAATACAATCTGTGGAAGCATCGCTGCTGAGAGATGTTGCTGTCACACACAACATCCGGAACCATATCCTCCACAACCTAACCGATGAAAGAAATGTTTAGTAGTAACTATAAACATCAGTTTACATGTGGCAGCATTTAAACTTGGACTTATTTTAGAAAATACACTTCCAATGACATAGTGATAATGTAAATGACTTGACTCACTTTATGAAATGAACAGAGAATTTTTACAAAAGGCCTGGAAGAGGGATTTGAGACAAAGAGAAATGACATTGTTCTTGCCTTAAGTTCATACTTTAGTAGAATCAACAAACATATACCAGTAAGTTTTAACCTATACCGAATTTATACCAGGGCTCAAAAATTGGAGCTCAAGTCTGCCCAGAGATCTTCTGTTTGGCCGGCACAGAGGTTTTTAACATCTAAACTGCAAAGTCTTTATGGGAGCATGAGTGTTCTAGTTCAACACACTCCCATCCCCAGCACCTTCTTTGCACACTGCTAGACTCCCAAGGCTTTTGAGTTGGCACCTGGGATCTGTGCTTTTCTGTCTAAGTATGCTCATGCCTTTGGCCCAAAGCAATACACTTTGGACCAAATAAACTGCAGCTCAGTGACATGCTCTGAGATACATGTCGTGCCATAAACTGTTGTGAGTGGTTCTTGGGAGGCAGGCTTTGTGATAGGTTCCAGGATACAAAGATGAATAAGAATCCCTGTTCTATGAAGAGCTAACTGAGGAATATTGAAAAGGGGATGGTACATAAGACAATGGCTAGACAAAGATTAAATTCTTTAGAAAGAAACATCCTGAGAATAGAGAAGAGTCACTGACATTGACCGGGTTCTTGAATGTGCCAGTCCCTGGTCTAAGCATTTCCATGGATTATGCTCAGAATGTGTAGGAACTATGAGTATCCCCGTTTTACAGATGGGGAAACAGAGATACAGTGATTAATTTCCTAGCCCAAGGTCACAGTAAGCTGGTACACCTGAACCCTGGTAGTCTGGCCGCCAGAGCTTACCCTTTTACCCACTATTCTATACTGCATCCCAAGAATAACCTACCACTAAGCTGCATTGTCTGCTTGCAAATATTCTTTAGAAACCAAAAATTATCTTTTCTTTTTAAAATATGTTTATTGAATTTATTTGGGTGACATTGGTTAATAAAACTATATAGGTTTCAAGTGTACAGTTCTATCATTTACATCGTCTGTGTATTGTGTTGTGTGTTCACCACCCCAA
This sequence comes from Macrotus californicus, assembly GCA_007922815.1. Taxonomy (NCBI): domain Eukaryota; kingdom Metazoa; phylum Chordata; class Mammalia; order Chiroptera; family Phyllostomidae; genus Macrotus; species Macrotus californicus. Next base: position 43,508 of record VMDR010003018.1, on the reverse strand, counting down.
GTCCAGTCTCCTTCCATCACTGTTTATCTCCCCTTTACCCTCTTCTACCTCCCCCACCCGCTTTCCCTCTGGTAACCACCATACTGTTGTCTGTGTCTATGAAGTTGTCTTTTTTCTTTTTTGCTTAATCACTTCACATTTTTCACACAGCTCTCAACCCCTCTTCCCTCTGACAGCTGTCAGTCTGTTTTCTGCATCTATGAGTCCATTTCTATTTTGTTAGTCTATTTTGTTCATTAGATTCCACACATAAGTGAAATCATATGGTATTTGTCTTTCTCTGACTGGCTTATTTCACTTAGCATAATACTTTCCAGGTCCATCCATGCTGTCGCAAAAGGTAAGATTTCCTTCTTTTTATTTTTTTTTACAGCTGAGTAGTATTCCATTGTGTAAATGTACCACAGCTTTTATATCCACTTGTCTACTGATGGAGATTTGGGCTGCTTCCAAATCTTGGCTATTGTAAATAACACTGCTGTGAACATAGGGGTGCATATAGTCTTCCAAATTAGTGTTTCAGTTTCTACAGATATATTCCAAGGAGTGGAATCATGGGGTCACAAGGCAGTTCCACTTTTAATTTTTTGAGGTTAACTTCATACTCTTTCCCACAGTGGCTGAACCCATATGCATTCCACCAACAGCGCACAAGGGTTTCCTTTTCTCCACATCCTCACCAACACATGTTGTTTTTTGATTTACTGATGATAGCCATTCTGACAGGCACAAAGTGATATCTCATCGTGGTTTTGAATTTGCATTTCTCTGATGATTAGTGACACTGAGCATCTTTTCACATGTCTATTGGCCATCTGTATGTCCTCTTTGGCAAAGTGTCACTTCAGGTCCTTTGCCCATGTTTAATTGGATTGTCTTTTTTTTTTGGTGTTGAGTTGTATAAGTTCTTTATAAATTTTGGATATTAACCCCTTATCAGATGTTATCATTGGTGAATATGTTCTCCCATTCAGTGGGTTGTCTTTTCATTTTGTTAATGGTTTCTTCTGTTGTACAAAAACTTTTTAGTTTAATGTAGTCCCATTTGCTTATTTTTTCTTTTGTTTCCCTTGCCCAAGGCAATATATCAGAAAAAAATATTGCTACAAGAAATGTCCGAGATTTTACTGTCAATGTTTTCTTCTAGGATTTTTATGGTTTTGAGTCTTACATTTAAGTCTTCAATCCATTTTGAGTTTATTCTTATATTTGTATATAGTATAAGAAGGTGGCCTAGTTTCATTTTTTTTGCAATTTTCCCAACACCATTTATTGAATAGACTGTCTTTACACCCTTGTATGTTCTTTCCTCCTTTGTCAAATATTAATTGACCATAAAAGCATGGGTTTATTTCTGGACTCTCAATTCTGTTCCATTGATCTATATGTCTATTTTTACGCCAGTACCATGCTGTTTTGGTTATTATGGCCTTGAAGCATAGCAGGTATTGTGATTCTTCCAACTTTAATTATGTTTTCAATTTAAACTCATTAAGTCAATTCCTTTAGGATACTTTGTATCCTGAGAGAAATTACTTTGTCCAAGGATAAAAGCATAACATGTATAAATGATAGGTCTGGTTTTCAAGCTACTGGAAAAGAATATGGCATTTTAGTTTATAAATCAGTCTCTTCTCACTTTAAATAATGTGAACCAATTCCCCAAATTCTAATCTTTCTTGCATTGAGCTGAGAAAAATCAAGTTTCTCTAGGTGACTCATATGAATAATAAAGCTTGAAAAGCATTATCTACAAGGAATAAATGTGATAAGACATGTGTTCAAGCAGTGCCCTATCAACAAAAAAACAACTTTATGAGCACAAACAAAATTAGTTCTTTAACTAGTCATTCATAAATTTTATATACTCACTATTGTGTTATCATATTTAACATGCATAAGATGCATACAAAAACATACATTGAAATGTTTTTAAGAAATAGAAGTAAGTAGTCCATTGCCCCCCCAGTGGATCATCTTGGACATTTCCTAGGATGCCTCTACTCCCCCTTTTTAGGAATCTACTTCCTTAGATCAAGGATCTTATCTTAGGGCTGGACCATCCAACTCAGACTGGTGTTTTCCAATCATCAAAGCCTGCCCAAAATCCACATCAAGAATAATTTCTATAAGAACCATATGATTTCATTCATATGTGGGACATAAAGCTGAAAACAACAAATGAACAACAAGAAAAACAAACAAAAACTCATAGTCACAGATAATAGTATGGTGGTTACCAGAGGGAAGGGGGTTAGGGAGATGGTGAGGGTAAGGGCGGTCAAACATGGTGACAGAAGATGATTTGACTTTGGGTGGTGGGCACACAATGCAATATGAAGATAATATATCATCGAAATGTACACTTGAAACCTATATAATCTAATTAACCAATGCCATCCCAATAAATTTAATAAAAAGAAGATTTTTTACACTTGAAGGAAGCACTGAGTATCGCTCTTCATGAAGCCCACCAGAACGGGTCTCAGGAAATCTGTGTTCAGGTCATGTTTTTTCATAACTCAAACCTGTTCTTTTATATTCTAGCTCATGAACATCCTCATATTATCTGCTGAGCATGAACTGTCCTCAGTTGCTACCCTTCTCAGAGCTGGGCGAGTGGAAGAGACTGGCAAAATACTTGTTTACTACATGACTGGCTCACAGTCAAAGTCAGAATATCCTCGTCATATGGTTTAATGCAAAACAGTCGGCTCTTTCCCTTCACAGGGCTCTCCTCCCTGCAAGTCAAATTATCCTCACAGCAGGATGCTGAGCACAGAGATCTTTCTTATCCAGCATTCTATTAAGCAGAACATGCATTTAGCTCCCTGTCCCATGTAATTTAGAGGGCTAAGATCTTTGTGGTGATGATTCACCTTTGGAGCCCTGAACTGCCATGGCAGAAGTTTGGTTACCCTATAGGTGTCTGCTCTGAGGAATCCGGGCCAGGGCCATGTGGAGAGGCCCTGTGCAGGTGCTCGGGCCAACAGCCAGCATCAACTGCCAGACACGTGAGTGAAGACGCCTCCAGATGATGCCAGCCCCCATCTGTATATCCTCCCCGCTAACAAGTCTTTCCAGCTGAGCCCAAACATCGTGGAACAGAGAACAGTTATACCGCTCTGCCCTATTCGAATTCCTAACCTACAAAATCCATGAGCATAATAAAATGGCTCTTTTACGCCACTAAATTGTGGGGTTTGTTACACAGCAGTAGTAACAGTCTCTGTGTGATTCTGAAGTGCCCTCTGAACCATTAGAGAAAGACAACATTATGTTTAGTGTCAATGGCCTTATTGTTTTCTAATTCAGGGCAACCAGGCAGTCATGGGTATATGATATATGGGGCAACTCTCTAATAGGAGTATTTATTAAACTCCAACACCATTTCTTTCGTGTACTAGCAGTCAATTACTACATTTGCAGGATAATGGTGGCTATAGTGACTTCACTGTCCCCAGAAAAGTCATCTTTAGTCCTGTTCCCTCTCCCAGAAATGAATGTCTCCCCACCCTCCTTTCCCTACATCCCCCCTTCTCTAGTGCTCAAGCCAGGAGCCCAGGAGTCATTCTCAGCATCCCACCTCTTCCTTGCCCTTCACATTTAATCCCTCATCAAATCCTGGGTGATCTACCAAGTCTCTCCACCTCCAGCGGCTGCGAGTGGCGCCCCCTAGAGCTCATAAGTGCACAGCAGCCCTGATTCTCGGCTAACAGTCCAACTCAGGTACATCATTTCAACCCTCCACTGCAGGTCTGGTCTTCCAGCTGTTCTCACAGCTTCTATTCTTCTTCCCCTCACAACACTTCCTCCCCAACACCCAGACTGACTTTTTAAAATACCAGAACTTTTTGCATTAGGTTGGACCTGAACTCTTCTCCCAGCTCTGATGACCTGGCCCTTCCTTACCTGCCTTTCAACCTCCTTTTCTTCTACTTTTTCTCTCTCACCCACTGTCCCCCAGCCACACTGGCCTTCTTTCAATTCCCAGAACCTGTCACTCTCTCCCCCAGCCCCTCAGGGCCTTTGCTCATGTCCATCTAAACTGAAACATCAACCCCATCTTCTCACGGCCCCCAGTTTCTCACGGCCAGCCTCAGCTCAAATGCTGCCCCCACCCCTCCCGGTAGATCTTTCCTGACCACCTTTTGTTCAGTATCACAGCACACTGTTTCCCTTCACGGCAGTCTTCCCAGTTTATATGGACCTACTGACTCATTTCTGTTACCCGCTTACTAACTATCTTTTCACCACACCATAAGCTCCTAAAGGCAAAGACTAGGCCTGTGGCCACCGCTAACTCATCTCCAGCAGCTGGCACACAGCAGGTTCAACCCCTATGTGCTGAGTATGTGAACTTGCACACTACGTAACAGCACATCTTTAGTACTACCCCCTCCCCCACACCAGAATTTTCATTTTCCTCTCAGTTTGACCATGGACTAGTAGTTCTCAAAGCATGGTCCCCGAGCAGCAGCAGCAGCATCACCTGGAACATATTAGAAATCCAGGTTCTCAGTCCAAGTGGTGCAGCAGAGAGGAGCTTATTGCCTCATATAGCTGGCAAGCTGGGGGCAGGTCTGGTGTCAGGCATGGTGAGATCCAGGTGCCTGATATTCGGGCTTCTCTCTCTTGTTCTTTCTCCCCAGACCCACTCCACTCGAGCCTTCCAAGAGGAAAAACCAGATTGTGTTCAAAGGATCAAGAATCAGTTTGACATCTGACTTCTCAACAGGAAAAAGGCAGACCTTGATGAAACAATGCTGGCACGTTCTGAAGGAAAACCATTTCCTGCTTCACTTGCATGCCCATCCAAACTCAGGGAAGAGTGAGGGCAGAGGGAAGACACTTCAGACATACGAAGTCTCAGAAACTATCTTCCATGCACCCTTTTTGGGAAACAAAAGAAGGAATAAACCAAGAGGGGGAGACATGGGATCCAGGAGAGACAGGAGGGCCTGGGACGCCGAGCTCCAGTGTGGAGGGAAGCAGGACAGACACCCTGCAAAGATGACCCAGGAATGAAGAGAGTGCTGAGAGGAGACTAGATAATTGGGGATGAATTCGTGATAAATGCAGAGGAAACTAAGCAAATAAACAGGCACTTTTTAACTCCAGTAAAAACAAAAGGTTGTACATGAAGGAAGAATAAACACAATTTCCCACATGGGGAAAAAAGGAAATACATACAGGTTCTGAGGCCCCACTCGGGACCTCCCAAAACAGAAATTGTGAGGGTGAGGCCCAGCAACCCATATTGTGACAACCTCGAGGACTCTGAGGTACACTCAAGTTCAAGAACTACTGCCATAGACTATTCTAGAGACTCTCATTCTACAACAGTAAGTCCCATGTAAAAGTATATTTCACTGGTTTTGAGGGACAGTACTAGGCATTAGGATAAAATAAAATGAAATAAAATAAAATACAATTAGTAGGCATTCAAAGCCAACTGGCTTTGGAAAACACTGTGTTCAAAGGTTAAACATATTTCTTACGGCAGGCACTCTCAGAACCACTAACATGACAGTGTACATTGTAAATCATTAAAACACAAGGAAATTGGCAGAACTACTTTCCAATTTGATTTAACCACAAAACCGTTTTTTTTTTTTAATCTCTCTTAAATAGTTGTCAGATTTGTTCTGGACTCTCAGAAACACACTTTGGAAAATGTCATAATGTATTCTTCCTCAGAGAAAATCTCTCTAATATCATTCCAATTCATTGTGCCTACGGTGCTATTAATGTCTCAGTCACTGACTGTTACTGCTTTCAGCTTCATGCATCTTTATCTCTTTTGTTCTTTCCTATATCTGAAGATCAAAGGTTAATATTAAGCACATTTTCATAATTTTTTAATATCAGGAAAAACAAATCTGATCTCTTTTAAAATTGGAAATATTTTTAAAGGCAAATATGGGAAAAGAGAAAATGGTGGCAATTTCCAGCTGAATGAGAAAGAGAAGCAGAGTTTCGTCTCGTCCTGGACTGGAGCAGGCAGCAATGACACTCCCCATTTAAACTGTGAGAGAAAACCTCTCTAATGAGCATCAGAGAACCAGCTTCATGCCTGGGCCTCTGGACGGGCCTCGGTGTTCTCCCCTAGTAGCACGAGGGGAGGGGAGGAGGTTTTCTGGTGATGGAAAACTGCACAGGTGACTGAAAAACCATCGGTCCCAGCTGACAACCAGTAACCTTGAGAAGGCTGAGCCAGCTTGGAAATAGGAAGTTAAAATATTCATGCCAAACATTCAGTGTTTACTTAATCAGGGCTAATGATTAGCTTCTTAATGAAATTTTACAAGCTCAGTTGAACACAGAAAACATTTGCTTCTCTAAAAGCAAGGAGGTCTGTTTGTACTGTAATCAGACATCTGGGGCAGACACGCCCCCCAGCCCTCCGGAGTACAGAGGCAGTTCTGCTGGAGACTTCCAACCTCTCTGTAAAGATGAGGGTGGTCACGTGTGATGGGAGAGGGAGGGCGGTGGCCAACAAGTGGGTCGTGAGCACATCCACCACCTTCATTGGTTTGAAACCGCAGGATTTTATGCCGCAGACCCTGACATAAACTTTGGGCATTTGTGTGAAACACAGTAGCCCCCCACGGCTGACCCAAGGGGTGAGCAGTCAGAGGTGATTCCAGAATGGGTGTGGGAGGGCTTTGGCATGGCAGTCTAGCTGCAGCTGCATCAGCATGTCAGGCAAACTGTTCTTACTTAGGTTACATGTGAAATTCAATAAAACAGGAGGGGGATGGATAAACAGACAGATCAGAGAGGATTTCTAGGGCAGTGAAACTATTCTGTTTGATACTAGAATGGTGGGTACATATCATTACACATTTGTCAAAACCCATAGAATGTACAGCACCAAGAGTTAACCCTAACACGAACTGCGGACTTTGGGTGGAATGATGTGTCTGTGAAGGTTCATGGACTGTCACACATGTGCCCCTTTTGGGGGAGTATGGGTAATGGCAAGGCTGCGCCTATGGGGGCGGGCAGAGAGTGCTTGGGAAATCTCTTCCTCTCAATTTTGCTGTGAATCTAAGACTGTTCTAAAAAAAAAGTTTATTTTTTAAATGCTCAATAAAATTAAGTATCTAAAGATCTTTTTAGTCATACTTTATTGAGAATACATCAATTGCACAAATAAAAAAATTACTATTATCATTACCATTAGTAATAATAGACGCAGTAGAACCTTGGAGAAGGAGGTTGATAAGGATAGTGCATGGGCTTAAACCCTCTCCTACCATCCCCACCCCCACCCAGACCCATGTACTCCTGACACTGGCTGAGGGTCGTGATCTATTGCTCTGAGAGTCCTGGCCACACTGGGAGTGTGCAATGACAGACCTTTCTATTTCTACTGTAGCACTGACCATTTCCTCTGATAATTTCATTAAATTTCTGTCTCAGGTGATATGATTCAGGAAGACAGGAACCCTATCCTATTCGACTTATTACCCCAGACCCTGGCCCAGTGCCGGGAACATGGTAGAAGCCCAATAAACGTCTGCTGATCGAATAGAAGAAGTGAAAGAGCAATAGTGAGATAGTCCATTTAACAGCCACATGTGTTTTAAATATGGTCTTTAAATATTCAAGTTTAATAGGGTTTGAGGAACTATGTCAATTAAATTTAGGAAACATGCAACTTGACCTGTTTTGAAATATGGCTAAATAGCTAACTAAAGTCAGACTGCATCTATAGAAACAAGGTACTCATTGTACAGCCCGATGGATTTGTATGAGCAAAATGCAAAACAGGGTCAACCATGTGATCCTTCTAGAACAGTTTCACATTTAGCCAAGGACTATTGAGTCATTATTCAAAATTACGGGGTGTAAAATCTTCCTTAACTTTTTCAGTGATAACTACAATTGTATCTACAAAATGCTTTATATGTGAACCTTTGTCCTCTAACAAGTATTCTTTTAAGAGGAAGCTCAGAAAGAAGGTATTCAAATGTATCCCAGAGAAAACCCAGGCACCGCAGTTGTTCTGCACCTGTCTGAAGTCAGACTGCCACGTCACAGCCAAGTCAGGCTCCTCTGACATTCAGAATCTTGTCAAAACCCCGGGACTCGGAATATTTCTTTGGGGCAACCCAACGAACTAGTTCTCTAGTTTTCCTCCTTTAAGAAAAAAGCCATTGAAGGTTTTATCATATGGATGAACTATATATTGAAATTCCTTGAAAAATAAGAATTTTATAAATAAATGTACTCAGTGGTATTGAGTAAAATTCACTCTCTAAAAATACCATTTACCATGATTTAATTTTTACAAAGAATGTGATCCTTATTGAACTTTCCCACTTGGTTCCCCTTCTAACTTAATTTTTTCAAAGTGCACAATTTGGTAAGTTTTTACATTCTTTAATTCTGGCAAAATACTCGTAACATAAAGTTTACCATCTTCACCCCTTTTCCAACTCATTTCTAGAATTGGAACAGTTGTTACCACAGGTCAGACTCAGAGAGCCCCTTTTGAAAGAAGGGTGGTATGGCCATTATTAAAAGGCTCTCGCTAGGAATAGACCCACTGTGACAAAATCCTAGAAGGATTATTCTAGACACACGAAACATGTGAAATAAATGTTCGTGTATTCATGCGGATAAATCTCAAACACATAATGTTGAATGAGAAAAAGCAAGTTACCGAGGATATAAACAGTTTACATATGTAATGTTTTTTAAGTTACACAATACCATCTATTACTCTGGCATATATGTACACAATGCACACACATGCAGATTTAAAGGTATAAATAAAATTAGCATATTTAAAGACAAGGGTGAGGAGGCATTTATAACACACCAGACAGTGGTTCCCTCTGGGCAGAGAGGCAGGGAGGGAGGTGGTGGGTCAGGAAGCCTACAGAGGCCTCAGCTCTGTCCATCGGTTCCTGGCTTGTGCCAGCCCCACGGCAGACGAGAGAGACTCAGCGGGAACAAAGCCGAGTTCCAGCTTTCACACAGCTGATGTACTAGTGGAGGGAGGCAGACAGAAGACAACAAACAAACACACTGAATGTGTTAGGTGGTGAAAAGTGGTGGCAAGAAGAGGTTAGAGGATGCTGAAGGGGCTATTTTACACAGGAAGATCAGGGAGGGCATCCTAGAAAATGTGCTCTTTGTGCAAACAATGAACAACACAGGACCACATGTTTTTATTGGAGAAAGGCACTGCATCTATAAAATTTTATTTTGTTTTTATTTTAAATAAATATCGCAAAGTGTTAACATGTGTTCCATCTCAGTGGTGGGCTCGTAGTTATTTTCTGAAAATTTTTTGTAATAAAACAAGATTTTTGAAAAGAAAGCCCACTACTATCAATTTCTGAAAGATTGGGAGAAAGGATATCAGACATCTCTAGATTTCTTCCAAATGGAGTATTTTGAGCTTGTGACTACAGATTCTGTTTCCTTAGGGGGTCCTGCCTATTGGGGTCCCCTGAAAAATAGCCAGTAATGGACCATGCTGCCTAACCATTAGGTTATGCATGCTTGCTTGGTTATCGATCTGTATTTACCTATCTTGGCTTCCCAAATAAAGTATATGTCTTTTCCAACACCGAGTGCTCCCGTTTTGAAAGGGAGAGGGGACAGGAGATGAAGAGCCAATGCAGCACATGTGTGTTAAATATGGGGAACGGCACGTATGAAAAGCAAGTGAGGACACGAGCTGTAAATCTACATGAAGTGCTGATGACAAAACAGCACCTGTGTGAGCTGGAGGGAAAAACACAGGGTCTGCACTGGCGAGACAGGGAGCGGGCATTACTGCAAGCTCCCATGTCAGCCCTTCCTCTCCCTCCTCCCGGAGAAAGGGATATGGAGTCTTAGCATTGCTCTTTTCCCACACGGCCGGCAAAGACGGGGCGGTGGTGGATCACAGCTACCAGAATCCCTCAGATCCTTTTCGGGGGAAAACATAAGTCGACTAAGAAAATGTATGAGGAAGCGTATGGGGCATCGGCTCTAGCACTACGCCTCCATCAAGTATTGAATAAACATTTGGTGAAAAAATGAAGGTACATGAGGTTGCCTCATAGCAAGGTTACATAAATGCATTTATTTGTTCTCGGAGCACTTCCCAAGTCGCCCAAGTCTCACATCCTGTGCAGGGACTGCTGGTTCGCCCCAACAGCCCTCTTTCTTTCATAATGAATACATATTTTTAGCTGAGTACACGAAGCACTCCGTTCTTAATGGAAGTGTCCTTCAAAAGAGGGGTGTGCCTTTCTTCCACCTTCCTCCTTCTTGCTAGCTGAAATTTGAGTGGGATAGCTGGAGTTCCAGTGGTCATTTGGGGCAATGGGATGGCAGCCACCTGCCAAAAATGGCAGCACAAAAGGAGACAAGACCAGCTCCTACCACCACGGAGCACCACGCTAGCCCTAGACGGTCTGTCTCTGGACTTGTTGTACAAGGGAAATAAATAAACTCTTATTTTACTCAAAACTACTGAATTTTAGTAAAATAAATTTCTATTGTACTAAAATTTCTGTTTCACGATTTTACTGTTATTGATTTTTCTGTAAAATGCAGTCAAATCTCATCCTAACAGACTTATATACATTAGTTCATCCTCCTAACTGTAACCTTATAAAAAGTTTCTCCTCATGCCTATTTTATAGACTGAAATGAGGTCCCTGGCTTACTCAAGGACACACAGAACCCAAGGCTTTGGCCTCGGAGCTAAGCCCAGTGCCTTTTTCCCTATATCGTGGTTGTGGTTTGGTGTGACTGATGGATTACGTACAGACAAATAAAATACAGGATCTGGCAGAAGTAACGCTCTTTTTTATTACAAAATCTTTTATTACGAAATCATAAACATGTAACCTATAACATAAAAAGAGCACACCACATGACATTTTAGGTGAAATGTTCAAACAAAAACTATAAACTAGTACACCATATCATTACCCTACCAACCACGCCCAAGCAGGCGTGACTTCTGCCAGACCCTGTACATCAAGCAGGGACACACAAGATCTGGTTGGGAAGGAATTATATCAGAAACCGAGTAAGCGCAGGTGGGTAGCAGGGAAAGCCAGAAAGGAGCTGAGAAGAGGAATCACAGAAGGAGAAGGGGGCCTGTGTTACACTCAGGATGACTTCAGAAAGCTCACAGCAAGAAGCCCATCACTGTCCGAGGCTCTCTGCCAGGAACATCCTTTTATGCAGGGAATTGGAAAGAGATGTGACTATAACCAGCTATGCAACCTCTTGGGGGAAAATCCTCCCCACCCCACAGGCTTCTACCCTAATTGAATAACATACATTTAAGCTCTTTGCATTTCTTTTCTTTTTGATTCAGTTATAGTAATAATATATCTATAAAACTACAGTTGGGAAGCCCTCTGGCTGTCATAATTATATAGTTATTTAATATTTGAAACCAAAAGCAACAAATCCTTGGTAAAAATCAGGCCCTGCACAGCTAATTTATCTAAAATATACCTTATATCTTTTTAATTTAAACATGCCTTTTATGAATAATATGAGTATTTGGTTTCTCTGCCCAATTCATTTTTAAAATATGAGTCATCTATTTTCCACAAAGATTTAAAAAATGTTTCTTTTTTTAATATATTTTATTGATTATGCTATTACAGTTGTCCCATTTCCCCCCTTTATTCCCCTCTGCCCTGCACACCCCTTCCCACCCACATTCCCCCTCTTTAGTTTATGTCCATGGGTCATATATATAAGTTCTTTGGCTTCTACATTTCCTATACTATTCTTAATCTCCCCCTATCTATCTTCTACCTACCATTTATGCTTCTTATTCCCTGTACCTTTTCCCCCTCTCTCCCTACCCACTCCCCTGATGATAACCCTCGGTGTGATCTCCATTTCTGTGATTCTGTTCCTGTTCTAGTTGTTTGTTTCGTTTGTTTTTGTTTTTGTTTTAGGCTGTTAATAACTGTGAGTTTGTTGTCATTTTACTGTTCGTAGTTTTGATCTTCTTCTTTTTCTTAGATAGGTCCCTTTAACATTTCATATAATAAGGGCTTGGTGATGATGAACTCCTTGAACTGACCTTATCTGGGAAGCACTTTATCTGCCCTTCCATTCTAAATGATAGCTTTGCTGGATAGAGTAATTTTGGATGTAGTTCCTTGGCTTTCATGACTTGGAATACTTCTTGCCAGCCCCTTCTTGCCTGTAAGGTTTCTTTTGAGAAATCAGCTGACAGGCTGATGGGCACTCCTTTGTAGGTAAGAGTCTCCTTTTCTCTTGCTACTTTTAAGATTCTCTCCTTATCTTTCCTCTTGGATAATGTAATTATGATTACAAGTATATTCTGATTGTAAAAGGAAACAGAGAAAACCAAAAAGTGAAAACTTTTCTGGAAGTTTTAGTTGATTTTCAACCTAATTGAAACAAACAATCAAAAATTATTTTTTGGACCCCAAATAGCTAAAACAATCTTGAAAAAAATAGAACAAAGCTGGAAGAATCACACTTCTTGATTTCAAATTATATTACAAAACTATAGTAATCAAAACAGTATCCTATTGGCATAAAAACAGGTATAGATCAGGGCAACAAAATTGCTTGAAAATAAACACCCACACATATGCTCAATTAAATTATGAAAGAGGAGCCAAGAATACATAATGGGGAAAGGACAGTCTCTTCAATAAACGGTGTTGAGAAAACTGGACATGCAACAGGCAAAAAGAATGAAATTGGGTCACTGTCTTACACCACACACTACCCATCATCTACACAAACATTAACTCAAAATAAACTAAAGATCTGAATGTAAGACCTCAAACCATAATACTCCTGGAAGAAAACATAGGCAGGAAGCTGTGTGCTGTCAATCTCGGTAATGAATTTTGGAAACTGACACCAAAAGCAAAGGCAGCAAAAGCAAAATAAAAAACAAATGAACTACATCAAACCAAAAAAGATTTTGCACAGCAAAGGAAACCTCCAACAAAATGAACAGATGACCTACTAATGGAAGGCAATAGTTGCAAATCATATCTGAGAAGGGGCTAATATCCAAAATACATAAAGAACTCATACAACTCAATAGCAAAAAAAAAAAAAGCCAACTTAAAAATGGGCAGAAGACAGCCCTGGCTGGTGTGGCTCAGTAAGTTGAGCACCCACCTGTGAAGCAAGGGGTCCCGGTTCAATTCCCAGTCAGGGCATGTGCTTGGGTTGCGGGCCAGGTCCCCAGTAGGGGGTTCATGAGAGGCAACCACATGATGTTTCTTTCCCTCTCATTCTCCCTCCCTTCCCCTCTGTCCAAAAATAAATAAATAAAACCTTTAAAAAATAAAAATGGGCAGAAGATATGACTAGATATTTTCCCCAAGATATACAGATGGCTAAAAGATGCATGGAAAGATACTCTGCATCATTAATCACCAGGAAAATGGATGTCAAAACCACAAGGAGATATCACCTCACATCTATTAAAATGGCTATTATCAAAAAGACAAGCAATAATAAGTGTTGGAGAGGATGTAGAGAAAAGGAAACCCTTGTGTTTTGTTGATAGGAATGTATATTGCTGCACCACTATGGAAAACAGTATGGAGGTTCCTCAAAAAGTTAAAAATAGAACTACCATATGATCAAGCAACTACACTTCTGGGTATTTATCCAAAGAAAATGAAAACAGTGACTCAAAAACTTATATACACCTTATTACAGCATTATTTACAGTAACCAAGATATAGAAACAAACTAATGACATCTGGCCCCTAGTGACAATATGGATGAACCTTGAGGACATTATGCTAAGTAAAACAAGTCAGACAGAGACACGTACTGTGTGATCTCAGTTATATGTGGAGTCTTTAAAAGATCTCACAGATACAGAGAGCAGACTGGCGGTGGGGGTGGGAGGTGGCCAAATGGGGTGAAGGGGGTTCAAATGTACAAACTTCCATTCACAAAATAAACGTCATGGAGATTTAATGTAGAAGATGGTAACTATAGCTAACAATACTATATTGCATATTTGAAAGTTGTTAAGGGAATAAATCTTAAAAGGGGTAAACATTTGTGATGGACATTATTATTTTTCAATAATTTACTATGTGAAATGTGGTTCACATCCTAAGTAAAAATGACATGAAACTTTATAATATTGCCATCTAGAATCTCATCCATATACATTTTCAGTCTTCAATATCCAACAGAGGAGTCCCCCTCAAATGCCTCCACAAGGGGGGAGCATGACATAGAAGACAAGAACTCTGCCAAGATGGCAACAGCTCCTACCACCACTTTCTCAGGCTCTGGCTAACACCAGGAGAAGGACCCCGGCGATGTAATAAAAGACGGGAACACCTCTCTGCTTGTCACGATGAATACTAAGTACTATGCCACTGGAGCACGCTCTACAGTCATTCAGACAAACACAGTACGTGCATTTTAAAGGTCACATATCCTTAAATTAAGTGTAAGTGAGTTTGGAAGCTGGCTTGTTGAGTTTCTTGCATGTGCATTTTATATAAATGCCTTTGCTTTGACTATTTATCAGCATACTATGTGATCCCTGTAAAAAATATCAGTAATACACAAAGGATTCAAGAAAAAAGGAAAAATCCCACTACCCACATTCAATCATCTTTAACTTCTTGGAGAAATTCTTCGAAACCTCTTCCCATATTTATATATATAAGGTATGTGCTGCTTAACAACTAGCTGTTCCACTCAATAATAACTCTTGAAGATTTATCTATAATAAACATGTGTAATAAGTAAAAACTAAGACAAATCACCCTTTTTAAAGATAGGATGAGAATATCACATATGGATGTACTGCAATATATCTAAACATCAAGCTGCTGGTAATTTCCAATTTCCTACTCTTATAAACCATACCCCAACACCCATTAGACACAGATGTAGGTGACAGAGATATAGACAGAGGTAGAGACAGAGGCAGACACACATACAGTGACTTCCCTGAGTAGATCCCCAGGAGTCTTTTTGCTGAGTTAAAGGGTGAACACAGTCAAAGGTGATGAAGCCTGCCAAGCCACCCTCCAAAGGGCAGTCCAAATTACACTGTCCCCAAAAAGGGATTGGAATGTGCCTTCACCTACACCCTCCTAGAGATTTTATTTTCATCTTTGTTGATCAGACAGGTAAAGAATGACACTACATGGCTGTTTTATATGAATTCTCAGATTTCAGATTTCAGATGAGACTGGACGTCGTTTCATAAATGTTTTGGCTATTTACATTTTTCCTTTGGTGAGTGGCCTCTGCATGTCCTTTGCCTATTTCTCTATTTGAGTATTTACCTCTTTCTAAATAATTTGCAAGAGTTCTTTATTATCTTAGGAATATTAACACTTTTCCCATATATTGCAGATACGAGGTCTGTCTGGAAAAAGTCCAACCACTGTTAATATAACAAGAACGGCTTGCACAATATCAAGGTAACCTGGCAGCCAAGGAGAGTGGACTGGACTGTGCATGTGTGAACAGTGGCGACTAAACTCTACTAGTCAGTGGGGGTGGGAGATGCCGCTGAGCGAGCATGTGCACTGTGTGGCCATCACATTCCAAATGACTGAGCCCAGAGCAACGAATCGGCGTCAAATTTTGCAGCTATGAGCAACTGGTGATTGGCAGCTTCAGCATGACAACACACCCACTCAGGCATCATGTCTCCTACAGCGTTTTTTTGGTGAAATAGCAAATCACCCAGGTAACTCAGCCCCCGTACAGCCCAGATTTGGCACCCTGCAACTTCTGGCTTTTCCCAAAACTAAAATCACCTTTGAAAGGGAAGAGATTTCTGACCATCAATGAGATTCAGGAAAATACTACAGGGTAGCTGATGACAATTGGGAGAACTGTGTGAGGTCCCGAGATGCCTACTTTGAAGGGGACAGAGGCGTCAATGTCCTATGTACAATGTTTCTTGTATCCTGTATCTTCTTCAAATGTCTATTTTTTTTTCCCCATTTTACATGGCTGGATACTTTCTGGACAGAC
Source organism: Macrotus californicus (assembly GCA_007922815.1). NCBI lineage: Eukaryota > Metazoa > Chordata > Mammalia > Chiroptera > Phyllostomidae > Macrotus > Macrotus californicus. The sequence continues at coordinate 27,503 of VMDR010003018.1, read as the reverse complement.
CTCATATCTCTAGCTTATCTTTTAACCTTGCTTATGGTCATTTAATATATAAAAGTGTGTTGTTTTTATACATCAAAGGTAGCCACTTTTTCCACCATGATCTTTACCTTGGCTATTGGACCTAGGAAATCCTGCCCCACACCAGGATTGCATAAAGACATCCACTCGACTGTATTATACATCCACTACCTTCACATTTTTATTTTCTACCTCTAGAATTTATAGAGAAGGTATGAGAACGTGGGTAAGGGTTCAGCCTTGTATTTTTACCAGCGTTGCCTCATCACCATTCATTAAACAATCCATCTCACCCCAGTGGTTCCGAACACTTCCTTCCGTTTAGACCAAACGCCCACAGACACGTGAGTCTAGTCCTGGACTCCCTAGTGTTTCATGAATCTGACCGCCCACTCCTGTTCCAGTGACACGCTGTTTTCACCACTATAGTTTTGCAGCTTGTTTTAATATAGTTTGTGAAACTCTTCCCTCATTGACTTTCAATAGTTTCCTAGCTAGTCTCACATGTTTACTCCTCTAGATTAAGTTTAGAATGATCTTGTCAACTTCCCCAATAAATCCTACCACCCAATTCAGTTGCACTGAATTCCTATGTTAATTTCAAACAATTGGGTTTTCTTCCCCTCTAAGAATAATATAGCTCATTTATTCACATTTACAGCCTTCTCCCAATTTAATATCTAATACGAAAAAAGGACCATTCATATCTTTTATCCTAAAGTTGTTTACATCCTCAAGCCCCTTACAAAGGACACCTTTTAACTGAGAGATTTTTCTTTGTGCTGTCAAAAACGCCTAACAACTGCAAAGTTGTAACAATGCCTTTATATTTGGAACGTTCCCATAGTTCCAAAGCATTCATCTCCGTTGCTTGGAGGGTGCAAATTGTATATCATTGTGAGATTGCTCCTCCAACCCCCAAGGCCAGTACAAGAGAAATGAGGCCTCAAGCGCTGAGCACATCCAGAGGGTAATTAGGGATGAGGCTAACCAGACCTGCCTTCGCACATTTCAGCTGGCCGTGAAGCCGCATTGCTGCAGCCTGCTCAATGCCGTCTGGAGTGCATGAATCATTATCTACGAGACACAAGTCACGGCTTCCTAACCAGGGCCCCACATCCTGGGCAGTGGTCCAACAAGGAGCAGGGGGTGTGACAGCATGCCGAGCACGTGCTGAGACATGGGGCACCTACCCTCAGGATAAAAAGCACCTCTCTAAGAGCAGTAAAGGGACCACTAACCTGCCCCCAGGGCCGGGAAGGCAGAAGTGCTGTCAACGCCTGAGAAGCGGATCCCTCGATTCAGGACCATGCTTTAGACTTCCAGGTGCAGGTAGCCAGAGAAACTCTAACTGCTGAATAGTTGCTGATCTCACCCACGGTTAGCGAAACGGTGGCCTGCAGGCCAAATTTGGCCCACAGATGTGTTTTCTTTGGCCTGAACACTGTTGGACCATTTTTTTGGAACCAACATTTAACAGTTTAGAGATTTCCTGTATTTTCTCTTTAAAACTTAAAAAGTCTGGGCCACACTGCGCCTGCACCCCTGTGCGGCAACACTCGGTAAGAGTTTAGCAGGGATCACACCTACAACCATGTAACCTAGGGGTGCCCAGGCCCCTGCGCTAACCAAACACCTCAGGTCTTCACACCCCTGTCCAATTCTTCATTTGAAAAGGAAAAGACAAAGGCAAATGTACATAGGGTGGGGGAAAGTACACAAAAAATCTAGAGCTGAAAAGGCTGTGCTATCTAGTTTGTATATCTAATAGTTGGGGAATTTGACATGGCACAATGAAGCTGAGAAAAATTTAGAGAAGATACGAAATTTATCACTCGAAGTTCTTTAATTAAAGTCATACTGTACCATTCTGGGTGGATTCAAAAAATATATTTTATTTTTAAAAGAAACAGTGCTAATTTCTAGTTATAAAATAAGTCAGTCATGAGGATATAACATACAGCATGGGAGCTACAGTTAAAAATACTGTGTTGCATCTTTGAAAGCCATTAAGAGCAGATATTGAACATTCTCACACAAGAAAAAAATGCATAACTACGCATGGTGACAAAGGCCTACCAGACTAATTGGCAATCACTTTGCACACACACACACACACACATACACACACATGAATTACAGGTCTACAGTCAGAAATTTATTTTGTTGTGTGAAAAAGTCCCCTCATCATGCAATGTTGACACGGCCTCTTGTTTCTCACTTGGGTCATCAGAGGCCACAACCACCCGAAGTGATGCCCCGAGTCCAGAAGTGCGGCCCGAATGGCTTTACCCCCTCCCTTCTCTGTTGGTTCATCAACGACAGCGCTGCGCTCACATTGAGATTCGCTCTCTTACAGTTGCATTCACCCCATCCATCCCGGAACTGGACAGAGGGAGCAAAATGCCCCAATACACTTGGGCCACATCCTGTTGTCACACGGTCAACGTTGACAGCCTGACACAAATACATGGATTTAAAAAACCAACTTGGGACAACCCAAGGGTAAAAAGATATTCTTCAGACTATTAGAACAAAATAGAATTGAATATACACCGGGTATTAGATGATACTGAAGAATTATTGTTCATTTTATTTGGTATGATGGTGTGCATGTGTGTGTATTCATATCTCTTGGTGATACTTTAAAAAAGAAATAAACACCATGAGTTTGCTATCACAGGGGACTGACAAATCTTGGAATTGTCGTCTTTCACAGTTGTAACAGACTTTAAATGTCATCTAGTCCAGGCATGGAAAAAGCATTTAGATTTGCAGGCCAAACCCAAGTTAATTGCGCTGTGCTGAGAAGGAAGTTTGGCCTTTCTGAGTCAAAGGAAAAAAAGCCACGATGCATTAGCGATGTCGGCCAAGGGCCCGAGTTAGCAGAGCGGGGCCACGTGTGCTATTATTAGCCACCGTGAGAACTCCCAGGCTAGTGGTCTTTCCGGGAGCTTTTTATTTGTCAAGTTCAGTCATTACTTCTTTAGACAGCTCTGTCTGTTAAGTTATTTCTTATATTTTGAGCTGAAATCTTATTTCCCGTAGCTTAAAACCACATGACATAATGATTAAGTTTAGTTCCATTTTAACTCGACAGTGCCTGAACTATCTGGGAACATGCTCCTGTCCTACCCACGCCTAAAACATCTCCAGCTCTTCAACAGCTCCTCATATGGCCTGGCCCCACCCCCTGTCCTCACCACTCTCCACCAAGAGCCACCGATCCGTCTCCGACCCTGCTCCACTGCAGTGCAGCACACCTGTCTACTGACATCACGGGTCCAAGCATCACTCCGGAAATGCCTGTACTGAGTTCACTCTTTGGTTTTCAGAGTCTCTGCGTTCATTTTTAATTCAGATATTAAATCTCGAGCTCAATTTGGTTAGTCTGCTGAAACCTGCTAAGATCTTTCTAGTTATCAGCCACAACTGGGTCAATTTAAAAGAAAAAGAACTTTTGGACATGGACAACAGTGTGGTGATTGCAGGGTTGGGGAGTCGGGTGGGTGGATGGAGGTGGGAGAGGGTATAGGGGAAATAAATGGTAACGGAAAAAATACAATAAAAAATGAACTATTGCCCTGACCAGTACATCTCCATTGGGTGTTGTCCCACAAAGCGAAAGATCACCTGTTCAATTCCTGGTCAGGGCACACGCCTGGGTCGTGGGTTCAGTGGGACCCCCAGTCAGTCGGGCACGCATGAGAGGCAACCAATCAACGTTTCTCTCTCACACTGATGTTTCACTCCCTCTCTTTCTCCCTCCCTATCTCCTCTCTCTAAAAATAGATAAATAAAATCTTTTTTAAAAATGAACTATTAAAAAAAATTTTTAAATAAATAAATAGATTTTCCAGAGCATACCACTGTCTTCCCATATTTCCTGGTCCTGGTATGTTGCCAGCCAGAGAAAGCACCAAAAAGACTCAGAGGACCCTTCCCGATCCTTTAGTAGCTTCTCAAATCCATTGACAGGCTTTCGGTCTTACCAAGAGAACTTTCGATCTCACAACTGAGACCTGACGGGCACTAACCCACACACTCTGAGACAACTGGTTCTCATTGGCAGAAATGAAAACTAGGCCACCACGGACTGGCTCTACATAAGTACCAAAGGAAGCTTTCCTCATTCTCTCAACATGTGTTGCAAGGACTGGACTGGGCCATTGAGGAAATGACAATGAGTGACATAGTGGCCATGTCAACTAGTACCTAGTATCTCAAAAGTAAAACACATAAATGAACAAGTAAAGTGATCAGTGAGCTGCCAGGACCTATGGGAGTTGAGAGAAGAGCTGGGTTTCTTTGGTTGAGTTGAGGAGACGGAGGAGAAAACAGCAGAAAGGAAGTGATATTAGTATAACATAGCAGAGGGGGCAAAAGTAGGAGGGACTGGAAGAGAGAAGAAAGAAAAGAATAAATACCAACGGGTGGATTAACGTGATTCAGTTGAAGCACAGGGTTCACGAATACTATTAGTGGGAAATAAAGTTTTATGTCCCGCAAACAGGAGGCTCTTCCACTATTTATTTCCCTTTCTTGACATTTAAACACACTGGTTTTCAGCCTCTGCTCCTTCCCGGAGCAGAATCTCCAGTGAATCTCCAGGCCGAGGTTTCTAACCCTCACTTGCCGTCCATCTCCCTGCTGCCCCTGTTAACTACCACTTCCCCTAAACTACCTACTCCACCCCCCAGCAAAACAGTCTGTGTGACTGATCCCTGAGGAGTGTTGGCAAAAGGAGAGCATGATGTTCGGGCAACAGCTCAATGTCTACAGCATACCTAATAACAGAGCGGGGGATCAAATCATCTTTTTATGTCTACCTGAGGGAGGTGAAAGGGGGACGTGATGAGGGAGCCTCCAGAGGGGTGAGTGGAGGTGTAAAGTACAACATAGGGAACACAGTCAGCAACTGTGTGGGGGGCCAGGTGTGTACTTGAAACATTGGGGGGCCCACCCTGTAAAGTACCTGGTGTGTCCAGGGGTGTCCAACCTGTAGGCGTCTCTGTACCCCACTGGAAGAAAAGTTGTCTTGGGCCACATATTCAATACATTGCAATACATAATCACAAAAAATCTTGTAATGTTTTAAGAAAATTTACAGTTTTGTGTTGGGCCACATTGACAGCCATGCTGGGCTGCACGTGGCCCGCGGGCTGCAGGGTGGACACCCCAGACCACTACTCTGCACACCTGAAACTAGTACAGAATAATACTGAATGGAAACTGCAATTGAAAAACACATTTTTAAATACAAAAAAAAGAGAGGCATGAGTGGAGAAAAGGAACTGTGGACCCTGGAGAATCACATGATCAACCCAAGGAACTCAGCCCTCCTATGTTCATTCATTCATTCAAACACTCATTCATTTATTCCTGTCCCTCCTTGCATCCCCCCCTTCCCGGCTGCCATACACCCACCAGCCCACACATCCAAATTCCACAGCAGTACCCCTCAGGCCTCAGTTCACACATCCCTTCATCAGCCCCTTGTAACTAACTGAGGCCCGTACATAGCCCCTTTCAAAAACTCATCACGGTGTGACTTCTCATCTTCTCTGCCACAGTGCAAGCTCCTTGATGGAAAGAGCCGTCTTCTTACTGCTGTGTCCCTCGGACCAAGCACAGTCTCAAGTCGGTCAATAACTGGCCAATGAATAAAGAACACACCGCACAGAAAAGTGGCATCACCTGAACTCCCTAGGATCCGGTAAGACCCAGGATTGGAACGGCCAGGATTGCTAACTACTCACCAAAGTTCGTTTGCTTCAACTCTGGGACACAGCTATACTCATTTTCTGGCTTCCCTTGCAGGCAGGGGCAGCTGTGCCTGAGTTCTGGTCAGCGTGATGTGAGTGGAAGTGACTATGCCACTTTCCTGCTGACCCATTAAAGTCCTCCTGCGCTTTGCTTCCACGCTCTTCCCCTCTGGCTGGACTGGAGACAAACCCTCGGGTCACCTGAGAAGCCACGTGTTGCTCCCTGGGACCCTATGGGGAAAAGAGCCACCCCTCTAATCTGTTCATAAAAGGACTAAACTTCTCCTAAGTATCTGAGCCATCTTACATTTAGGAGTCTATGTGTTACAGTGGTTACCCGAATCTAACTAACCCACTAAGTGACAGCTAAAACTGACCTCTCCCAACCTTCAGCAGCCAGCAGCTGTCACTTTCCTAAGGAGACACGCAGGCCCTCCAAAAGTGAGTACAATCTTCCTTGGTATGTGTGACTAGACAAAAGTGCTTTTCGCTCGTGATCATCAGGAAAAGGGAGTAACCTTGCCTTAGGCTTGCCTGGGCTTGGGCCACAGCCACAAAATAGGCTGGGCCAACTCCAGTGACGCCAGAACACTGCTTGCCTTGACCCACTCAGTACAAGTCACGCCCCCCAGATCTTGGCCAAATGCCCAACTGCCTTCCCGAGGAGTCTGGCCCTGGCCTCATCTGTGCTTACTTTGCAAAAATGCCACGAAACACCGCCCTATTGTTCTCAGGGGAAAAGCTGCCAAAAGCTTTTTCCGAAAAGCCACAGCAACCTGCCCTGCCACCGAACAGCAGCACCAAGTGCCCCGCCTTCTGCAGAAAGCCCTCGGCTGGCCCAACAGAGACACAACCTCAGACAGAACTCATTTCCCCGTGGCAAAGCTCGGCTCACACTGCAGATGTGTTTGCCTCTTGCTGTGGTCTCTGCTTAACACTAGAGACACTTCAAGGAGAGCTCCTCTCCCCGATGGACTGGAGCATTTAGGTAATTGAGTTCCATTAAGAGAATGAGTAGCACGTACTGCATATAATTGCTTGTTCAACTCAGGTCTAGGAAACTCTTAAAAGGGTCAATTATTGACTCATTCTTTTTTCATTGCAGGTTTGTTTGTTTTGAGAGTTTCCCAATACAATGGTTCTTAATCTTTTAGGGGTCATAGGCCCTGTTAATAATTTGGTGAAATGTCTTGACCCTTTCACAGAAAAATATAAAGGTCCACGAGTGCACACATACATTACATATGATTTCACATATGCATAGGACGTCTAGTTCATGGACACTTTGGGGCAGAGGCCAGCAACTTTTCCTCAAAAGGGCCAGGAGGTAAATTTTGGGGGCTATTTGGGCCACAGACAGTGTCTGTCATAATTACTCCACTTCTTTGCTGCGGCGCAAAAGTTGACATGGCCGTGCCCCAACAAAACTTTATTTATAGACACTGAAATGTGAGTTTCATGTAATTTTCACGGGCCACTTCACATTATTTTCTTTGCATTTTTTCAGCCATTTAAAAGCTAAAAACCATTCCTCATTGGCAGTCTGAACAAAAACAGGTGACACAGACCACAGCGGGTCACCTCCCACTATAGGGCATGGGTTCTAGGTACAGAAGTATTACATCTTTATTCTCACTGACTTCTCCTGGGAATTTCACACTTGCTTCCACTATGAGTACAGGCAGCAAATCTCAGCAGCGTCGGCAGTAACGGACTTGGCCACCAGCAGAAAGCACAGGCATGCTCACGCCACACTAGAGCTGCCCCGAACAACGCGGAATATCGATCATGCTCATCGCTATTTTTAAATTATGGCCATTAATACACCCTCGGCTGTATCTTGCTATTTAAATATATTGCTAAAGAAGCACATATGTTATTGTATCACAAATATGACTTTAGTATTCTGATAACTGTATTTTAGTAACATTGATTTCCTTTCTAACCCTATACATTTTATTTTATGGACTTAAAAACAGAATTCTGAGAAGCAGTCCTGAGCTTCCACCAAATACCAACAAGGTTCATCATACAGAAAAGGTTAAGGGGCTGAGCAGGCAAAACCGTAGCATCGCCTACCAGAGCATTCACATCTTCCGTTTTGTGGATGAGCATCCGTATCTCCTCTGGATCACCGCTGAAGATGGCTTGGACCAGTGGTGGCTGTAAACACAGGAGAATTGGAATTACAACTATAATTAAACACATTTGATTGCATTCAGAGGCAGATGGCTAGAAAATTTCTTCCCCAAAAGTCAATTCAACAATTGTCAATTGGCAAACAAAGACGAACATGGCTCAGACCCACACTCACTAGAAGTCTAGTGGGAAAGACATCTGCATAAAGAAGTAACTGTAATATGATTTGAAACCCATGACAGACAGTCACATCTAACCTGGGGCTATAAGTATAACATGAAAATCACCCGTAGTTGAAATTGTCCTTGACAGGCCCTCCAATTCCCCAGCAAGGAAACTACCAAATCTGTGGGTTTTGCATACAGTCCTCCTGCCGTCCCGCCACCGCACCCCCCCCCCATTACACAATGTTCCCTGGAACCCTCAAACAATCCCATCCCTAGAGGATTAATGTTCACGTTTCTGCTTTGGCCATTGAACCCTGCTTTGTCAGTGTCCGGAAAACTCTGCCATCATTCCCGAACCTTTCCCACAGCTTCAGCCAACAAGCACTGAGTATTTTACACACGATCTGTTCCAAGTGTGCGGTATAATGCTGCGTGAGGACCAGGAAGGAGGGGCATTACTGAGCACTTATTACTGAGTCACCTGCATTAAACAGGACCCAACACACAGCAGACAGATTTATAAAGTGTGATGGGAACACAACTGAAAGAGAAGCCAGCTCTGCTCAGGTGATAGGCAGGGTGACGAAAAGAGCGGACCCAGAAAAGCATCATGGGAGGCAGCTTAACAACCCCGAGTTTGCAAACAGGGAAGGCAGGGCATCCCAGGCAGAGGAATGAGGGCATGCGCAGGTGTGAGTATACAGAGAACCGGGTATGTCAGAAGTGCCGCCAAGAAGCGGTGACCACAGGGCGGGGTGAAAGGGAACAAGTGGTGGGCTCTGGGGTTGGTGCTGGGCTTGCCCGATGTCACGAAGAATCCTGTTCAAAGCCAGCTCCACCACCTGCCAGCTACAGGCTGAGTGCACTTCCCACGTGTGACCCAGGGGTGAGTGTGATCTTTGCTGCCCAGCCCCTCACAGGGTTGTTATTAGGAACAAACGAGATACTGTAAGGGAAAACCCTTTATAGCCCTATAACCCTACGCAGTAACATGTTTTCATTAAGAAACATTTAACAGTGTGAATATGGAATATTTCACCATTTTTTCAAATTTTCAAAAGCTCGGCAATTACACACACACACACTCATTCATTCACTGACAACTTTTGTTAAAACTTCAGTCCTGGTGGACAATTAGATGATTGTTTCCCAAACTTGTTTGACCATAAGAATCGCCTGAGATCCTTGTTAAAACACTATTCCCAGGTCCCTTCCCTGGGGATTCTGATTTAGTATGTTTGGAGTGTGAGCCTGTGAATTTTGGACTTTTATAAGTGCCCACTGAATTCTTAGAAAGTGGCAAACACCAGCTCAAGGTAAAATCTTCAGTGTCAATTTTCTCGATCTCCTACCATGCTATCTATGTGAGAATCCCAGTCCTCATTTTTCCTATGAATTTTCCTTTCTCTTTTTTACCATCCAGTTGCCTTTCTTACAGTTTTTAATGGTATTTCTGGTTAATTGGGGGGACCAATATAAGTATTGTTGGTGGAATATACAAGGTCTGTCCAGAAGGTATCCAGCCATGTAATATGAAAAGTAGAGCCATTTATTGAACAAGGCCCAAGGTACAAGAAACATTGCACATAGGACAATTATACCTCAGTCCCCTTCAAAGTAGGCACCTTGGGACCTCACACAGTTCTCCCAATCTCCATTAGCTGCCCTGTCATATTTTCCTGAATCTCATCAGCAATCTGAAATCTCTTCCCTTTCAAAGGTGATTTTAGTTCTGGGAAAAGCCAGAAGTCACAGGGCACCAGTCCTGGGCTGTAGAGGGGATGAGTCACCTGAGATTTGATGTTTTGCCAAAAAAGCTCTACACAAGATGTGATGCATGAGCGGATGCACTGTCGTGATGAAGCTGCCAATCACCCGTTGCCCATAGTTGCAGCCTTCTGAATCATCTGAATAGTTTCCACAGAGGAATGTTCGAGCTTAATGCAAAATTTGATGCAGACTCGTTGCTCTACTCACTCAGTCACTTTTAATGCAATGGCCACACAGTCCACATGTTCACTCAATGGCATCTACTGCCCCCACTGACTCGTATGAAGTTGTCATTGTTCACGCATGCACATTCCAGTCCACTCTCCTTGGCTGCCAGGTTGCACTGATGTAGCAAACACCGTTCTCGTTACACTAACAATGGCTGGACTTTTTCTGGACAGATCTTGTATATAGTACGAGTACTTAAGCAAACACTATATTAAAAAATGTTAAATTGTAGATAAATGTTTCAATATGCTAGGAACTTGTCCAGTTTTCCCCTCTGCCATAAAAGTTTCCAGCAAGTGAACAGATGTATCTCTTTTTTTTTGCCCAGAATACTCTCTCAGTTCTACCTTTCTGCCAAGGTGTATGACTCAGAGATATGTTCTCAAATTGCCAACAGTTAAGTTGCAGGGAAGAAGTCTTGAAAAGAATTTTCTACTAGCTCAGTGTCAGCTGGTTGCTCTGCCGGAACAAGAAGATCTGCCACATACCTGCTGACTGCCTGCTCGCCAAGTCTCAGGTTATCTGCCACAGGGCAAGGACTGTATTTCATGGAAAACAGAGTCCGATACAAACTCAGGATTTCAGCAAAAATGTTGAATCTCATTTATCTGTTTCATAATTCTCTATCTGCTATGCTCCTGGCCGAATGCTGGTGTGCACCTTTCTGCCTTTGTGAACCCCGAAACAAATAACCAACCCCAATAACCATAGGATGACAAGCAGAGGCAGGGTCCAATCAGATTTCAGCACTAAATCAACAGTGATCAATCAACAGTTGAGAAGGTAAGGTGCTAGGAACAAACCCATCCCCATAACTAATATACCACTGGTCACGCACTTGAAGGAAACCCAGCTAGGTAAGAAAAGCCTCTCATCGCTCATGAGTATCAGGAATGTGTACAGATATCCTGTTGCATCCAGTCCTCTCACTTCTCAAGAAAGATAAGGGTTCCAAGCAAGGGCTGGAACATTGCCAGAGAGAGCCACCCCGGCAGCAAAGCTGCCAGGCAAGGGCGCCAGCACAGCCCTTTAGCAGGGAATGGTGTGGAGGGCTTCCCGGACACCTCCTGGCACAATCCCTGAGGCTGTCTTGAAGGGCATCATCAATGCACAGAATCCCCAACAGAGGATGGCGTGCACACTTGCCCAACACCTCCAGGCCTAGCTCTGCTAAATCTGCTTTGGAGAGTATTGTCAACACAGAGAATTCCCAGCATCCCCTGGGAAGTAGAAAATGAGCTGCTGTTACAACTATTCCAATACTTCAGTCACATATATACATAGATATACCCACATGTACATGCCTACTTTTGCACAAGTACCTACATCCGTGTGTGTATACACAGAGATGTATGTTGATTCCCATACAGTACGTCATTAAAGCAGGCTGGGAGCTTGTTTTAGTAGCTAATAGCTGATGCAGCAATAATCTGGCCATATGAAACCATCAACTTATATGAACATGCCGAAACCCCTCACACCCCCTGCAGAATAGAAAAGTGCCTGTTCTCCCAAGCCCTGCTAGGTCTCCACGCCCCAGCTCAGCCAGCTAGCCACTGCAGCATCCCTGTCCTCCAGCTGTGAGTCCAAGCATCACGGGATTCCAGACCAGAACTTCACAGACACACACTTTGCTTGAGCGGAAGCCGTGTGTTTGTGTGGATGCTAATTCTTGAACTAAATTACTGTGATTCTTGAGCAAGTTAGCTTTTTTAAAAAAACATTATTATGGGTGCTTCCTTTTTTACTCTACACTCCCCACCAACCCCACCAAAACATGTCCAGAGAGCACTTTGGTATTCCCTTTTGTTGGGATTCTAATCCAGTCCTGCTGTTTTATTTTTCTCTAGGTATAAACACTTACTCTGAGAATAAATATTTGGAAAAAGATATATCTAAATACTGTCTCAATTACATAATGTTAAGAAAAGGTAACTGTTCTAATGACAATATTCTTGCTCATAAGTATAAAGGACATATACTATATTAATTATTAATTGTTGACCTGTATCTTTTGAGCTTTTGCCTTGACCTTAATAAAGCTTAGCAGCAAAGTCTTACTTGGAAAATGCAGCGTCCTAAACCTTGGTGTTTACGAGTTTTTCGTTTTGAAGTTTCACATATTCAGTACTAGTGCATACAAAATAGGAGTACTTTGTGTGCACCAGGGTATGAAGTTGATAAATAAAAATTCATAACAAGAGTCAAAGTGATGGAAAGCAAATAGTGGCAGAAAAAAAAAAGAGAGAGAGATTCTGGCACCATGAAAACTTCATCATTCCCTAAAGAAATCTGAACTCTTAAGAGAGGTATGCAGCAATTTCAGCTTCAATCACTAGAATTTTCTTAGCATGCTTAGCAGCTGTAAAGTGGAAATGACTGCTCTGTGCTGTGGATATTGGCACAGTCCCTCACACAGGTTCAGAAGGCACAGGAATACTTCCTGGGCTATGGTACTAGGAGTACAAGTGAGGTTCAATATTCAGATGAGACCTGTCCTGTTTTAACATCACCACCTGTCCGCACCCTACCATCCTTGCCAGCAGTGTTGACTGCTCTCTTCCAAAGGTGGCTGTCTGCAAGGCTGAGACGTGCAGAGCAGAGAGGCCCCTTGCATTTGGCAGCCGCTGTAAATTATGTGGGTAACATTGCTAACACTAGAAACTGAAAATTGATCAGCAAAATGCTAGTTTCTCTATGCACATCCCCTATCAGGCCACATGATGCAACATTTCTCAATTTTATCCTCAGTCTTTGAAAACAAATTGATAAAATACCTGATTTCCACAAATAAAATGTTAAGCACATACTGATACGGTATTCTCAAATGTTGCAGTAGAGTTACAATTCCACTAGGGGGAGCAAGATGGTAATTTGTTACCTGGGAGATAACTGTTCAGGTTGTATAATTAAGAAAAGCACTTTATTCAAGACATGAAAGAACTCAAGCTTCTGAGAGAGCTCTTGGTAATAAGTAAACACACACACTCTTCACATACCAAAAGAAAAAAACAGAAACTTCCCTACTGATCCCTGAGAGCCCATGTTGCTAGGGGAAAAGTATCATTTTCATCATTGCAAAACCCAATTCAATTATTCCCTCAATTCCACTTTTAAAAAGTGCCTCCGACAGTTTAAGAGTAAAGCCCACCCTGGCTTCTATGGAGAGAGTGTGGCCAGTGTAGAGTATCCACTCCAACCCACAATTAGGTCATAGGTCCCTCCTCCAAAATCCCCTTATGAAAACCACCAATCTGATTTTTGCTAAAATCTTGTATGGTGCACTTCACATTCCCTTTGTCAGGGCTGCATGTTCTTTGCTAATCAATTGGCTTTGGAAGATAAACAGAGTGACAGAGGCTGTCACGGAGCATCTGTAACGACAGTCAATAGTAAGTAGTCCAAGAAGATGCTCCAGCCATTCGTTCCAGATTCCTGATGTGTTGCATGTCTTTTTCTCATTTGACTGGGCAATCAGAGACTCCAAGTATCAAAGGAAACATCTTGAATTCTAATCAGGAGTGGGTGTTGGGAATCAATCAATAGCCAAGAGGAAAAAAATTATATTCCGAAACATCTGTCCACACTTGAGTATTCTGAGTACAGTATGTCATTAAAGCAGGCTGGGAGCTTGTTTTAGTAGCTAATAGCTGATGCAGCAATAATCTGGCCATATGAAACCATCAACTTATACGAACATGCTGAAACACTTCATTAAATAAGAACTGGTTTTTGTATGAGGCAGTGCTTGCATTTTTACAAAAGGATAATAAAAATTTGTTCGAGTCACTAAATTTAATGGAGAAAACTTGTTAGCTCCATTCATGTGGGCCCTGCTGTGTGATCTTCTGAAAGCATGCCATTAAGAGCTTCCTGAACACAGGTCTCTCTTCACTTGGGGATAAGTCCACTCCATCTCAGAAAGATGATGATGATCATAAAGTCAGAATCTGTTTCCCTTAAGAACTGTACAAAATACATCAAATCCTCATAAACATTTTTTAAAGATTTTATTTATTTATCTTTAGAGAGAGGGGAAGGGAGGGAGAAAGAGAGGGAGAGAAATGGCAATGTGTGGTTGCCTCTCGCTGGCCCCCATACTGAGGACCTGGATTGCAACCCAGGCATGTGCCCTGACTGGGAATCAAACCGGCAACCCTTTGCTTCGTAGTCCAGCGCTCAATTCACTGAGCCACACCAGCCAGGCCTCATAAATATTTTTTAATGCAGGACTACATATCCGAAAATGTCTCCTATAAACTATGCTGCAGAGCAAATGTCTATAACATTCCAATTATTATTAATAACAGAAAAACCATAAAATCCCAAGTATCAGTAACATCCTCTCTATATGTAGCTATTCATTAACTCTTTAATCTATGGAAAAATAACTATTTTTTCCAGAAAATGGAAACATTAATTTATTATGTAACCTTTCCCAAAATGAAAATAACATAGGCATTGATCATAGTTATTTAAGGACCAGTTATCCGGTTTTGGATGCACATCCTCTGTTGCACCTTCCTTTTCTGAGACCCTCCTGGGCTATTTCTCTGCTCTTGAATACAGGACTACTCACTGCCTCTCTCACCAGTGGACAGCGAACCCGAGGAAAAGTGAAACCCGGACGCTCAGAAAAGGTTGGGTAAAAGGAAGTGATGAAACAACAGTATCGGTTAAGTTGAAATCTGGAGGCAATGTTGACTTTTACAGGCCTGAGATCTTTTTTTTTTCACACTAGGAGCTTAATGTAGAGTCTCAGAGTGACCTGAGATGACCTCCTAGCCATAGTCCCCCCATCTGTACAGCGGGGTTATCACAGCCATTTCATAAGACGTGTTTGTGAAATTACATGATATATGTAGCATCCCTTGTACAGGGCTGGATGCCTAATGTGCCCTCAATAAAAAGAATGATCAGTGTTGACTCTGAGTTAAGAAGTTTACAAATTTTGCACTCCAGTGTATTTACATCCATCTATGTTACCATAGGAAAAATGAGGGATCTAGGGAGATTTCCCTAAAAATTCCAGAGCAAATACATCGAGTTAGGACTAGAACCCACTCGACACCACCTGTGAGGCAGAGGGAACCATCCTAATGGGCAGGGGAGCAAAGCTCAAACCGAGCCTTACTGGGCCTCTGTTACACTGGGCAGACTCGAACATGCCACACAACCTCTCTGTGCTCAGGGGCCTAATTTATAAAGCCAAAATCGAAGCAACTCACCTGAATAATGCATCCTCTTTCTTTGACTAATCAAAGTGTGCCCCCTATTCATGTCCACTGGATGGGATGTGAAATCATAATTTTACTACTGAAGGTTATCATAAATATGTATACAGTGACATTGTTCTTTATGATCCTCTGGTGGTCTGGAGTTGTGAAGGGGTCAAATGATTTGCCTGTTAGTAGCAAGAGTTGAGACTAGACTTAGTTTTCTTGCTTCTTGAAGTTTAGTACTTTCTTTCACATGTCACATTAACACAATGCAATGCAACGAATATAGCATATTTTATATAATTTGTGGTCATGAATTCAGCTTCAGTTTCAATGTATTTTCTACAGAGAAATATTATACACCATATGCCTCACTAAGGACAAATGTCACCACATACATTCTCTCTAAATGCAGGCATATATATGCCACATAGTGAAAATATATGTGCACATACTTCTAGATGTAGTTAGTCTCAACAAAGTAACCAACGATAAAACAATCTTGCCAAAAGTTAGAAAACAAACAGCTACCATCTTTCAAAGTAAGGAGCTCAGTGTGGATTGAAGTCATCAGAAAGATGAAGAAGGTAAGTGTTACAATGGATGTTGAAGAATGAGGCTGGAATAAATCGTTCCTGTTGGAGAATAATAAATGCAGATGTTATAAAAGTAAATAACTGAGTGGGGAGAGCACTAGGCCAGCAGAAGGAATTTTAACCTAGTCATGTGGGCAAACAGGAACTG
This sequence comes from Macrotus californicus, assembly GCA_007922815.1. Classification (NCBI taxonomy): domain Eukaryota; kingdom Metazoa; phylum Chordata; class Mammalia; order Chiroptera; family Phyllostomidae; genus Macrotus; species Macrotus californicus. Next base: position 11,453 of record VMDR010003018.1, on the reverse strand, counting down.
GAGTCTTGAGCAAGAGTTTATGCAAACATTTAAGCTGTCCACAGCATGCGTTGAACATCGGAGTTGAGAACGGAGCCAGCGAACCCACATAGTCAGAAGACTACTGCCATAGTCAGAAGACTACTGCCATAGTCCAAGACATGATAGGAAAGAACTTTCTGGTCTTCCTCTATCTCGGGTTCCCCGATTGCTCCTTACAGGGATACATGTAGTGGAAACAACAGATACTGTTTTCAGTTCTTTGATGTTGCTCCATTCCTGGATGCAAGTTTGGCTCAGCATCTTGGCCACCTTCCGACACTCCGTAAATAGAGCCCAAATCTCCTGCCCTGAGACGCTAATGTTTCCAGGTGAAATCGAGGCTACTTCCTTTAGTTCCTGGAACACGTCCATTTTTCCCCTACAGGACCTCTGCGGAAGTGAACACTGTTTTGTCAGACTTGTCACTTGATCACTGAATTTAAACCATAGCTTTTCAGAAATAAGCCACATCCACAAAGAGAAAAGCAAAGCAAAACAAGGCAGACATACTCCGCCAAGTGCCATATTTTGACTGGGATCTGCTGCCAGCTCTCCACATCTTTTCTCACTCTGTCTCACTGCAAACGGTTTGAGATCAGATCTAAATGTTGGCTAAGTTAACTAAATAGCGTTCTGGAGTTAACTTTTAAAGGAAGTTAATTTAAATCAGAGCACTGTGGATCCAAAAGGTGAACTTGTACAGAATATTTAAACTGGTGTAATCTTAGTGAAACAAAAAGAACAACATAACTTCCACAACAGTTTCCTGTTTTTAAAAAACTGTTGTAGAGGTTTTATTTCTTATCTTAGTTTTGCTTACATTCTTTGTATAACTGTATCTCGTGACACATTGAATTCGTGTGGTTTCAAATATGAAAGGTGATTTAATGATGGTAATCACGATACGGCATTCCAGCGATCTTTGTGGGGAAAAAAGTCACACATTCAGAAGATGATTTTCAGGGTAATAAGTGTATTCAGAATAGTTTTTTTGTCTGTTCGAATGCAGAAAGTTGTTCTCAGCTTTAGGATGTATTGTACAAACATCTTTTTATTAAAGCCCAGTATGTACCTCCTTATCACAATAAGGGCAAAAATAAAATAGTATTCTTTACAAACATAATTGGACATGATCTATAACTACAGTAATATTTTCTTGTAGTTGATAGTCATTACAATTTTTGAGAATCTCAGAAATCGGAAGCTAAATAAAGCAATTCCAATGTCCTTTAAAAACAACAAAATCAGTGAAACAAAAGCATTCATCAGGAGGTGGCAATTTCATGCTATATTTCAGGAGAATGGAATGACCACGTATGTGATGTACGCATTAACTCAGTCACATAAAGTCACTCATGATTTAGGCAAACTCCAAACTGACTGTGCCTGAAATTCGTTAGAACCCAGATTCTTTCAAAACACCAGGAAGCCACTTTTTGCCCAACCAAGACTTTTCAAAGACCATGATACTTTTCTCTGAACCCTCCTTCCTTTCTGTAGCTCTCTTTCTTTGAATTCCGTATATACTCCTCGGGAAAGAAAACAGCAGTCAATCCCGCACCACGCCTCCACTAGGAGCCAGGTCAGGGAGCAGGAGATGTGCAAAACAGAGTCAGCTCCCCGCTCTGGCTGTTCAAACGCTCTCCAATCGAAGGTGCGGGGCTGACCGGGACCTCAATCAGTCTCCTCGCCACAGAGGCCTGGAGGGTCCCTGCTGCCCACCAAACCCGGGAAGTCGTGGGAATGCAAATATATCAGAGGTTCCCTTGGTATATCTTCCAGGAAGAATCTTCTCAATTTCCCCCCTCAATGTCATGGCAGGGGTGATCAGAGACAGATGCCAAAAGGAAATGATAAGACAGCAGGAAAAGAGGAGTCCAAGAGACTGAAAAACATTAGATAACATAAAATGGCAAAATTTGCAAAAAAGAATGGTCATGTGGTATTTCCTTACAGAGACAGCACCTCAGTTCACATTTCCTTTTTCTCTGCCAGGAACTCCTCCCAACAACAGATGAAAAATACATTTTAAAAAAATCAATCTGGTAAATTTCAGATAACCATATTCCATACAATCCAACAAAAACCGATGAAAAATGTAAGAAATTTACTGAGCATAAGAATGTTATAGCTGGTCACTCCCTTGTTGGAGTGCTTGAGGCGTAAGAGGCAGTATAGGAGTAGACACAAGCTGAGTACAAATACCGTAGGAGAGGCACCGAGAAGGAAGCCAAATTGTATGTGGCCTCCTGAAAGAAGCAGCCTTTGATCCGCATATTGAAAAGTGGAGAGAATTTAAATAGGTAGAGATACATAAAATGGGAAGGCAGCGCCCCTCCCTGAGAAGAATAAGAGCAGAAGCTGGGAGACTGAGCGTGCCCAGGAAACCATTTCCTTTGGCTGGAGCCTGAGAGAAGTGGGGTCAGTTGAGGAGACAGGTATTCTACGACAGAGGGCCTTGAATGCCAGGCTAAGGAGTGCGGACTCTCTTCTACAGAACTTGGGAGCTGTGAAAGGTTTTTGAGCAGGGAAGTGACCCAAGACTTGTGTGTGTCTGTTTTTTTGTCACCTGAGCATATATAGCCACTGAGTTTAGAGAGAGTTAGGAAGGGAGAGAAAAGCATCGATGTGAGAGAGAAACATTGATCAGCTGCCTCCCGTATGCACCCCGACCAGGGACTGAATCCACAACCGAGGTACCTGCACTGACTGGGAATTGAACCCACGACCTTTTTTGGTGTGCTGGATGACACTTCCACCCACTGACCCATCCTGCCAGGGCAAGAGCTGTGCTTTAAAATGATCACTCTGGAAATGGACTGTGTGATGAACTGGAAGAAGAGACTAGAGCAATACAAGTTAGGAGATTTCAACAACAGCTTGGGTGAGAAGAGGTCCTGGGAATGGAGGGCCGATCAGTGATGAGGAAGCACCTTCTTCTGGTGGCCTGTGGGATCTAGAAGGTAAGTGAACTATATCCACCCTTAGGCATCAAGAGCTAGCCTGCTCAGCCACGCCACCGGCATTCAGAAAGACCCTCACCAACTTCCTCTGTGGGATGCACGGCCCTCTGGCGCAGAGGCACCCGGCCACGGGCAGAGGAGCACCGGAAGTCCTGCAGCATTTGCTTTCTTTACTTTCCCACTTAAGCAAGGCCCTCCAGTTGCACTCTGTTCTGTGCAGCTCGGGGACAGGAAGTTCCTAAGGCTCTGAACTCGGTGAGCATCCTGCTTCCGCGGAGCCTGCGGCTTCTCTCCCCACTCCGCGCAGAAACCAGGGCATCAAGGTTTTCCATTTTGGTGCTACCTTCACAGTTTAAATTTGGATAGAAAATTTATCTTTATGTCAAGAGAAAGAAAGAAAAACAACTTATCTTCACGTCCCAAGCTGAAACAAACAAACAAAAAAGCCCTAACCCAAGTATAATGTTATCTCTATTTCCTAATTCTAAATTTTAATCAAAGGGCAAACTCATTTTTTTTTAACCACACAAAGTTTGGAAACTGGAAAGAAGTATTATGGGGAAGGGACTTTCTAATGCGTGAAAATCCCTACGCGCTTTCTCTTTTCTTGCTGGTTTTTCATCTTTCCCTGTTCCAACAACACAGAGACAAGGCTGAGAAAAAACTGAATGACCTTCCCCGCCACCACTGTTACCAGGCTGATGTGTGCCCTTCCACATCTTTCCCCATGCTCCTGCTGATATACAGAAATGGAGGCACAGGAAGTTACATCCCTCAGGTCCGTGCTGTAAGATGAACTCATTTCTCTTAATAGCTACACAATATTCCACAATATGAAACTATCACAACATACTGAACGATCCCCATTTGGGTGAACATTCAGGCTGTTTCTAGTTCATGCTGAAACACACCAACCTCTATCAGTGCCTATCCCGGCCAGAGCCTTTCACAGACAGAGCTCCCAGAGCTGAAGGCACTTTCTGAATACCTACTACATGCTATTCTTATGGAATATACAAAAGAAATATGTGACATAGTCCCTTCCTCAGAGATACGCCTAAGCCACACCAAACAATCCAACAGTGAGTCGGGACGGAACCGTGCTCTGCAGGCTCCACGCAAATGGACACCAAGTTTTCCTTCGACACAATGAATGGCGGATCGTAGAGAGAGCTTGGAGGTCCTTTAAGCCCTAACATGTCAGGGGTCTGCTCTGATTCAGACAAGGGGGGACAAGAAGGGCTGAAAGGTCAGCGATGTCTATGAGGAAGGCAGGACGTGAACACGGCCTGGGGACAGATTAGATCGATGGAGAAAAAACTTGTATTTTGATAGGACAAATGCGCCAGGTTACAGCAGTGACTTCAGACACGTGTGTGCTCGGGAATGACACCAAGCAGTCCCTTCTCCAAATCACTGCATTGCTAAACAGCCCTGTCTATTCTCCCACCCCAATCAGCCTCTTGCTTCAAGATACAAAAGAATCCTCAGCTTAGCTGCCATAGAACATTACTCTATCACTGATTTAAAGCACACAACTTCCAAAAAGTCATGGGCGTGCAACAATGTACAGCACAGGGAACACATCCAATTAGGTTGCAATGACTTTGTATGGGGACAGATGGTTACTAGACTTATTGTGATGATCACTTTGTAAAATATACACGTACAAATATGGAATCACTATGCTGTAAACCTGAAACTAACACTACATGTCAACTATACTTTTAAAAAATAATAATAATAAAATGCACTACTTCCAGCCAGCATAAGCTTGAAAGTACTTCCCAAATCTCTTCCCTCCCCCTCTTTCCATGCCCCACCCCCCCGCCACACACCCACGCATCACCTTGTTCTGTGTCCATTAAACAATAGCAGTCATTTAAACTGTTCCTGTCCACCTAGAAAATTACGTGAATAACATGGAAGAAAGTAATAATGAAGTTTAAATGATTGGAATTTAAAGCAAAGAAAAATTGAGTTCTGCCCTGGCTGGTGTGGCTCAGTAGATTGAGCATCAGCCTGCGAACCAAAGGGTTGCCGGTTCGATTCCTGGTTGGGGCATGTGCCTGTGTTGTGAGCCAGGTGCCTGGTGGGAGGTGCACAAGAGACAACCACACACAGATGTTTCTGTCGCTCTCTTTCTCCCTCCCTTCCCCTCTGTCTAAAAATAAATAAATAAAATATTTTTAAAAATTGAGTTAAGAATCAAAAACGGCTAAAAAGGCTGGTATTGATAATCTAGCTACTAGAGTATTGGTCTTTCACTCTATGTTGCAATGCTGTTTGCAATTTATTTACCATTTAAACATAAAATATATTTAGTAACATGTCTTAAACTTGATCATCTTGGGAAAGAAGATTTGAGAGCTCCATGTATTTGCCAGCTATGTATTATGCCTTGATACTGAATGCAAGTAACTCTATGAAAAGCTCAGAAAGTGAATTAGGCCTAAGTAAATTAACGTGCCTTTGATCTCTCAAAGACTTGCGAACGAAAAGTTGCATGCAATTTTTAACTGGGGTGGCGCCACAGAGAAGTCTGTGATTCTCTCTCTTTTTTTTCATTGCCCTTCCCAGTCTAAAATTAGCTTTCAACATATTTTTTAAACTTTAGGAAAACAAGATTTACTCAGAGGATGTGAATTTGAACGCCAAGTTGAAAAACATGATCTTGACTGTCATATTACACAAAACAGGAACTTTAATAAGGAGAGGGAATTACTGAGTTTAAATAAAACCTAATTTGCTGGGTGTTTCTATTTAGCAGGGGTGTGGGGCTTTTGACCTCCGATGCACCAGCCCAACCACAAAGGCAACTAAGGTCTGAGACTGGGTGTCAGGAAGGCAGCTGGGGTCCTGACGCTGCCTTTGACCCACTGACCACAACTGTGAGGACCCCTTTCTTGGTGGCTCCGCAGCCCCTTTTCCTCACCAGCCTTCCCCTGAATCAGCTCTAAATGGTGTGGAGATCCCCTTAGTACCTTTGCAAGTGACATCCAGATTGAGGATCTACACTACACACCTAACATCTAAACCCTTAGCAACTGTTACCCAGCCAATACACAGCATTCCAGTGGTCTAAAATGCGCAATCTGATCATGGCTCCTTTGAGATTGTGGTCCCGTTGTTCCAGTGAAGGGGACTTTTGGCTGCCCCCCTCCTCCCCGGGTTAGAACTGGGCCTGGCCAAAGGCAGTAAAACTAAGGTCTCGTGTGACGGCCACAGCCTGCCCAGACGTGTTGGGGCCTGTTCTCTCTTTTAGAGCACTCCGAGTACGTTTGGCCTGTGCGACTACATTTCGCCTCCTGAATCATGCCTCATCAAAAATGTCAAAACAAGGCCACTGAGGGAAGAGGAAAGAAATTACCTGGGGAGCCAGGGGACCTGGGTTTGCTCTAGCCTTGGTGAGTAGGTGTTATGTAACTAGGGCAAGTCACAAAGCTAGCAGAAACCTGTTTTCACACCAGAAGAGACAGGATCAAAACAACTCCCCAAGAACAAGAAGGGGAAGACCAGATTTTATTAGGGAAAAACCCACTGAGGGGTCTGGGTAAGGGTAAGCTCGCTCTGGGAGAACAGCAGGGCCACCGGGCATGTTGCCCACAGCTGGAGAAGTAGCAGGACCTACTGGTCAGAGTAATGGGACAGTCAACAATGTCCCCACCTTTTTGGAAGCTCTACATGGCTGCAGAAGGAATCTGACTAATGGTTCATTACTGGGTCACATTATCAGAATCTCCTGGGAAACTGGGTCCTCTTTCAATGAGCCCAATGCAGGAAGTCCAAGATAGAAATCCCAGCACAGGTGCTTGAGAAGGCCTTCCAAACAACTCGTATGTGCTCTGCAAACATGCAGTGCTGAACCCAATCCTTCATATCAACACCTTAGAAATATAATAAATACCTTTGACCCCCACTTTAATCCTACTTCAAGGAAGCTATCCCACTGAAATAACTAGAAATTCAGACAACTTTTGCGTAGAGTTGTCCACAACAATATTCACGACAGCAAACATTAGAAAGGAACCAATTTCAAAGCTAGAGAAACTACTAAATGTTGTAAGACATAAAGCCCAAGAAGACGTACAAGTGGCCAACAGGCACAGGGAAAGATGTTTGACATTACTAGTCTACTTACAGTGTGAGCCCAGCTTCATAATATAGAAATATGCACAGAAAACCAAGGACTGGAAAGAAATTTATAAAAACGCTAAACAGGGTTCTTGACAGATACAATTTCTGTTATAGTTTCTGTAGTGTCCCATATTTCCTATAATATTTTTATTGTTAAATAGTATTTTTATAATCATTCAATAACTTTTTTAAAGAGATTTTTTTTAAGATTTTTTATTTATTTATTTATTTTTAGACAGAAGGGAAAGGAGGGAGAAAGAAAGGGAGAGATACATCAATGTGTGGTTGCCTCTAGCATGCCCCCCACCAGGGACCTGGCTGGGAACCCAGGCATATGCCTTGACTGGGAATCGAACCGGCGACCCCTTGGCACTCAGTCCACTGAGCCATACCAGCCAGGGCTATAATAACTTTTTTAAATGATGAAACCACTTGACACTTTGGAGCACAGATAGGAAAAGATAAGAATAATGAAAGATCACTTCTTTTTAAAACAAGTGATATAGTGAATTTAATGGTGAGGGCTAGACTATATAGTGGAGTGGATAATCAACAATCTGCAAATTTGTGTAACAATGTGGAGAATTTGTGTCTTGTCCCAAAGCTGGAACTGTGAATCCAGATCTTTTGAGTTTTTAAGAGACACTGGAGCTCCAGATTTTTGAAGGAAATGTCATAATTTTTAAACGTTGGTAACTTATTCAATATTTTTCAAACATCACAAGCCAAACAAAACACATCTGTGGACCGGATGTAGCCCACAGGCGCCTGTGAGCAAACTCTAATTTATAGGAACAGGAATGTTTAGCCTGGAAAAGAAAAATCTCTGAAGGGATATAATAGTAGCCTTGCGTACCTATGGCGATGGGGAAAATGGTGTGGACTTGATCCGCGTATCTCCAGAGGGCAGAACCTGAAGCAAGGCCTGGGCACTGTCAAGAGCAGAACTGGGCCCAGCAGATAAGGAGGGTTTCTAACTACTGGAGCAGCTGTCTGACAATAAACCGGGGACTTCAAAATGCAGCGAGCTGCCCGACCCCCGAGATGTTCCACAAAAGGCTGCATAATAAGCAGGATTCCTGCTTTGGGTCAGTTTGGCCAGGTCAAAGCCTCCCAATCACGACTGAGCATCAGGAACTTGAAAAAAATACAGATTTCTGGGCCCATCACAGAACCACAGGGTGAGGCCCAGGAGTGTGCACTTTTTAAAAGTGTCTCTGTTGCCTGGCAGATAATGTAGAACCACTGCACTGAACTTCCAACTCTGAGGCCAGAACTCCATTATTCGAATCCATGGTGTGACCCAGCTGGCAGGCAAGGGAAGGAGAGATCGAAGAAAGGAGGAAAAATCGACTGGAGCTCACTACAGAGCAGGCCCTGTGCTAGATGCTTTCCTTGTGCCATCTCACTGAATTTTCACAAGACCACTTGAGGTCAGAAGCAATGCCTCCATCCTATGTCCCAGAGAGAAGCTAAGGTTTGGGTAATTTGGCCCAATCTTACTGCCAGTCTTTGAGAAGCTCTTTCTGGCTCCACATCACAGGCTAGTTCAACTCCCCTACAACGCCCTCTTCTCACCCGTTCAGCAAACATCTCTCAAGTACCCTCATGAGCCAGGCAGTGCACTCAGTGGATGCCGCAATGATTAAGGCACAGCCCCCAGCCTCAAGAAGCTCTGGAATCCAGTGGAAAGCAGAAAGGTAAGCAATTACATCACAGTGAAAAGTGGGGGTCACAGATGAGGGGCAACCAACCTAGCCTTGGTTGCTTTGGGGAGGAGACAGCATCAAAGCTGGAGCCCTAAGAGTAGAGGGGACTGCAGGCTGAGGGTGCAACGTGTACAGAGACACGGAGGCCAAAAGCAAGCTGGTAAGTGTGAGGAAATGGGAGCAGTTGAGGGTGGGTGGAGCATGGTCTACAAGGAGGAGGGTGGCAGAACATGGGCTGCCAGGGGAGAGCACAAGACTGTCACTTATCCTCAAGGAAACTGGAAGCAGCTGAGCTTATCACAAGGCGGTAATGTACTCAGAATCACATTTTACAAAGATCAAACTGGCTGTGGTGTGGAAATGACCGGCATGGCAGGATCAACCGAAGGCAGGGAGACCCCATGCAAGGCTGTGGCAGCAACTTCAGCTAAGAGGTAACAGTCACCCACAAAAGCAGTGGCAGGGCAGACACTGTGAAGCAGAACAGTGATGCTCCCCTTTGCTTCTCCCTTCCTTCCTTCCTTCCTTCTTCCTTCCTTCCTCCCTCCTTCCTTCCTTCCTCCCTTTTCCTTCCTTCCTCCCTCCTTCCTTCCTTCCTCTTTCCATCTTCTTCCTTCCTTCCCTCCCTCCTTCCCTTTAGAAAATAATGTTACAAAGCTCTGGACATGCACTGGCCACTCTGTAGGGCTAGACATGCAAGCTTGGGCAAAAGCAAACACAGTCCTTGCTGTCATGGAGTTCACCCTCTGCCAGACAACAAATGTTTGTGGAAGTACTTTCAAAAGTCTGTAATGAAATACAACAAGCACACTAGTTGATTATGTTGTCAATAACAATACAGCAGGTAAAAGACATAAGTGGCTGACTCCTCCCTCATCCGTCATCGATTCTGAAAGAGTCATTCGCATTAAGAGTCCCAAATCTAAATCTATAAAGGTATATCTTAATAAGGCCAGTACTCCTCAGAATGACATTCCTAATATTCATACATGAGAATGTCAAGCAGACCTGCTCTAGATGTATTTCATTCATGGAAAGTAAGATGGATTTACCTACATTTTAATCCATCATTTCTCAAACAGAACTGATTGATTTTAAAAATGGAGATAGGAACTTTAAATTAATAAACTAGAAGAATTATTAAAAACTTACTAGCCCTAGTCAGGTGGCTCAGCTGATTGGAGTGTCATCTCAAGCACAAAAAAGTTGCAAGTTCAATTCCTGGTCAGGGCACTTACGTAGGTTGAGGGTTCCATCCCTGATCAGGATGCACATGAGAGGCAACCAATCAATGTTTCTCTTTCACATCGATGTCTCTCTGTCTCTGTCTCTCTCTCTCAAATCAACAAACATGCCCTTGGGTAAGGATTTAAAAAAAAACTTACTAAATGTGGCCCAACACTAAATTAAATGAAAACTCCTCTTGGTATATTCGGGACAGTTCTAGGTGCTTTGGGAGCAAATTTGGGTTTACTTGAAAACTGACCAGAGAATAAGCAGCCAGAGGATCACAACTCAGAGGGTGAACAGCAGGTATCAGAAGGGTCTTCCTGCTCAGGGACTTACACAAGGTCTGGAGGGGCTCTCCACACGCTGACTACTCCATTTCCTGAATGACTCCTGTTCAGGTCTCAGTCCTCGGTCACCAGTGAGGCCAGGACATTCTTACCAGAGCTCTTAGAGTTTGAGTCACGGTCACAACATTCCTTCCATTCCTTTACTTGATCCTGGTGTAAGAATCACCCTTAATTAAACAGCTGGCCTGTGGATAGCACGGCACACTCAGTGGCTTCCCTTTTATAGATTTTAGTTTTGTGACCTCTCGGATGACTCCTCTGATCTTTTGCCATTCTAGTATCTCCATGACCAGCCAGAAATAAGAAAGGACATTAGAAAATAAAATTGTTCCCTCCCTTTTCCATTTTTCACTTGAAATACAACCCTTACAACCCCAGCTCAGGTCATTGTCATTGATCTCCAGTCACAGAGAAAGACCTCCTCCTACTTTCTTTCTTTGCCATAGCAGTCTTTCATGTGTGTGTGATACGCCTTTCCCTGGCCTGCCAGCAAAGGGAACGCAGCCCAGGGCCTGGCAGGACTGAGTCAAGATCCGCATTCCCAAAACGTTATAGAAAGAAAGAAAGCCTGTCCTATGTGATTGAATAATCTTAATCTTTATACTTGGAAAATTAGAGAAAAATGGAAAAGAAGAAGAGGCACATATCCCCTCGGTACTTATGGGTGAGCCTCCAAACAGGATCAGCTTATAAAAAAAAAAAAGTGTATCAGATTTCTAAAAGTAAAAATTTAAAGTCCCCCTCCTTTTATAAAATTTTCAGCAAGTAAAGAAGAGGAGGGAGGGGCTTCCAGCCAAGACCAAAATGGAGGCAAAGATAGATATGCTTCATTTCCTCACACAACCAAAAGAAGGATTACAACCAATTTAAAAACAAAAAACAGGAGCAGAAAAAAGATGGAGGCATAGGTAGACACACTGTGCCTCCTCGTACAACCAAAAGAAGGACAACAACAAATTTTAAAACAAAAAACAACCAGAACTGACAGAAAATCGAACTGTATGGAAGTCCGACAACCAAGGAACTAAAGGAGAAACTTTCATCCA
>VMDR010003017.1:0-79457 GCA_007922815.1 Macrotus californicus | reverse complement strand
ACTTCTCTACAAATGTTTTGAGTAATGATTATAAAAAAGCAGTGTTTATTATTTCTTGTAAAAAGAATTATGTCTGTGATTTCCTTCACGGTTAATTTTGAAGCTCAATCACATTATTAGGGTCCCAGGCCCTTTCTGCTCTTTGAGTTTTGATCCTTGTGTTTTCTCCCTTGGTTACAAAATGACTGCCATGGTTCCAGCCATCATTTGAAAGATATAATGGGAAACTTACTCTCCACATGTCCTTATTAGGAAACAAATTCTTAATAACTATCTATCTTTAGCAAAATATCTCAATAAGTTTCATTGGCATGGCCATGAGGGCATGATCTATCTATAGATAGCCAAACAGAGAGAGTTACATTGCTCGTTTATGGTGTTGGATAAAATTTGGGGTTAGGGCAAGCAGAGAAGTGTGAGAGCAAGGTATAAAGAGACTAAAAGAAAAAAGAACAATAAGTTGAGCAATTTACAAGGGCTAACATTTAATCAGAAGTCTGGGTGATCAAAGGGATTTTTAAAAAAAATTTCAATTAAAATTTTTTGAAACCTGGAGTCTTCGTATTCCTCTGCTGTATATTCCCTCTGTTTTCCTGATTTCTCTCTAAAGACTGAAGCATGTACAAATTCCACAGGCTTGTTTTGGAGAGAAAGTCAAGACAAGAGATTGTATTCCCTGACTTCAGTTGGTTAAGCTCTGAATTTAGATTAATGCTGGGAAGATTTAGAGTTCATTCTTTATGGGAACTTAAAGGTTAAGGCCTGAGAATTATCAATGAGAATTGAGGAAGACATTGGAATTCCATCAGATATGATATAGAGTCTTGGGAAGGTTTTATTTAATTTTCAAAATGCCGGAAGGCCTCTAATGATATAAAAACTGTTACATTAAGTATTCCTAAATGTCAGACTTTGCTGGTGTTTCTGATAATTCCCTATGTATAAATTCTCATAAGAGCAATTACTGGTCAGAGGCTGTGGACATACATGAAGCTCTGGAAAAGCATTACCAAGTCCTGTGACAAGGCGCACTTGCCCACACCCTTGTTAATATTGGAGGGCAGTGTGGTGTTACAAAAACCTTGTGTCTGAGATTTTAAGTGCCTGTGTACTGGCCCTGAGAAAGTGATCATCTTTTCTTCCGGAAATCTCTGCCCACCTCCAGTCCCAGCCATTATACATCATCTTTTTTTTTGATGGTGTTTACTCTCCAGAAGCAGCAGAAAAAAGTGTGGGGAAGAGGAAGGAAGGGGCATGATATGAATGAGGTTTCCAGAGTGTTTTGTGTCTAAGAAGGTAGAACTACCAAGTGGCTTAGTCTTTAAGGAAATAAAGCCCTTTTTTGAGAAACTGAATTTCTGAGGAGGATCTTGAAGGCTGAGACATCTTAGCTCCAAACCTGAAGTTTGGTCCTGTCTCTGGAGAATATTCTCATTACACCTTTATCCTCCATGCCCCACCACCTCCACCTCCACTGCCCGTGGACAAACACACACACACACACACACACACACACACACACACACACACACACACACACATCCCACAGTCCTGTGCCACTTCTGAGGTTGCAAAGCTCTTACTTTCTCCTGAAAATGCAGATGGTACAGTAGGATTTCATCAAAACTCACTTCTCTTGAGTAGCTTTGAAGGTAGGACCCCAATGGCAAGGGGTTGGGTGAAGTGCTCACTTTGCACTGACCAGCACGCTCTCCTTTCTCAGGGGAATTCACTTTTGCCTTTGACCTCCTGAATTAAAGGAGGCAGATCTGCTCAGAAGGAAAAGGAGTCGAGCACACAGTGGCAGCCTGGGCTTGTTGGAAGTTCCAGTGGGGAAACCTAGTGAGGGATAACACTAGGAAAATCTAAGTACTCAGGTGGTATTTTGTTTCTTTTCTGCATCTGCTGCCTTATGAGTGCTGTGTGCATCTGGGGACCAGAGCAGGGCTTCAGAAGTGCTGCTGGACACCAGGTAACTCCAAGTCCTTCTGCAGGGAGTTCCATGTCATGATGCGGCAATCTAAAATATCCTCCCAGAGATGCTCACCAAGCTCCAAAATCCAGTTTGCCTAAATTCATTTCATATATGCTAGTGAGGTTTGGGAATTATTAAACAGGACATGTCACTACAAATGTAATGTCATGGTCACCATAATTGTCATCATCGTCTTTCCTCATCAGTGTCATTTTCATCAGCATCTCCATTTTCCTTAGACCCACAGGAGCCCAGTGTTGATTTGCTCACCACCCTTAGTTCTATTCCTCAGTCCACCAGTATAAAGTAGCACGAGGGAAGGAAGCTGTTCTATCCACCCACCTTTGTAATCCCAGTGCGTTTACAAGGCCCAGGTAAGCACTCCACACATATTTACCAGATAATGAGTGAGTGCATGCACGAATGAATAGTATAATATCATTATTATTCATGCAAGGTGTCTCTTTTGTTTCATTTAATTTTAATTTTAATTATTTTTCTTTTCAACTCCAATTTCCCTTCTTGCCTAGGCATTCTCTCCAGTGTATTTAATGTCTACCCATTCAACTTCCATATTTGTTTAGATAGCTACATATCCTTAAAAAAACTATAATGTGCATTTTAACTAATATAAATTGATTAAAATCTCTGTTTGTTACTTTACTCTTATGTTATTTTGTGCAAAACTAGTTGATAATTTCTGACCATTGCAGAGTATTTCAGAGTGGGTTTAGACCACACTTCATGAACTTATTCTCCAGTCGTGGGCATCTAGAGTGCCTCAACTTCTTGCTGTCAACAGTCATGTAGTCATGGACATCCTCAAAAATGTCTCCTTGTGGCCCTGTGGGAAGGGTTCTCTGGGATATTCACTCTGGGATGGGATGGTTGTGGAATCATAGTCTATATGTACTTTATGTACTATAGACTACATATGTACTATATGTACTGTATGTACTTTAATTTCACTAAGTTTTACAGATTCTTTCCAGAAAGGCACCAGTAGTACATGAATATTTCTACTCCCAAGGTTTAGTTTTGCATACTTTATAATTTTTGCTTATCAGATCATTGCAAAGTGATTCTCGTGGATGACTTCTGAGTGTGAGTATTTATTATTAGCTTTTGGGATCTCCTCCGAGCTGCTAATTTGTATCCTTTGTCTATATTGTATTGGGCTTATCTTTTTCTAGATGATTTATAGAAATTCTTCATGTATCCAGATAGTAATTTCTTATTAATATCTTCTTCTAGGCTGCACTTAGTGCTTTTGCACAGAGTGACATTTGAGGTACAGTAATCCTTTTCTGTTTAGTTTCTTCCCTCATGGTTTATGTATTTTGAGTTTTGTTTAATAAAGCCTTTCCCACTATAAGGTAAATACCTGTCCAATTTGAGCTGTCCAATATATATTCTACTACATTTCCTCTGTTAACTTAATACTATTGCCTTTCACAATCTATTTTCTAAATCCACATTTATATCTGAAATTGGTATAGGACAGGGACCAGTATCACAAATCAGTGGAAGAATGATCATCTCATGAAGTTTTGAGAAAAATTGTCTCATTATTCTATTATAAGAAAATTAACTCCAAGCAGATTAAATATAGTCTTCCTTTTGGCATATACTCTTATCCTCTGCTTTTGGCTGTTCCAATCTTGTCCTTTTAAAAAGAGTGCATGTTGTTTTCAGAGACCTCACTTGTCTCTCTAAGCTCATCTCTAACATTTTAGGGACCATTGGCTGCCTTAGCTGGTAATGCCATCAGGGTGGAGGAGCAACCATGGGGGTGTGGAGGCTCTAATGTTCATGCTTGCACTCAGCCATTCCTTGTACCTTCTCCCAGGAACTTCCTAGTGCCTCCTAACTCCAGGGTATCTCCTCTGTGCTATTGATGTGTGTAGGATGGTTGTAAACAGCTATGTAGCTACCCTGTCTTAAAGCAAGCCAGGACACATGCTGGGGTCATATGGAAACTCAGAGTGGTAGACCAGCTGTCTCCTCAAAAGAGCCCTGGCCTCCCCTTCTGTAGGCCACTGCCCAAATTCAACCATCAATGTTCTGTCTCCTCAGAAATTTCAGACAAATTTTGCTTAGTTTTAGAGCACCCCTCTTAGACACACAAGCTTTCTTTTTCTCTTCTAAAGTCTGCATAGTTGGTTGGGGACAATGCCAGCAGCTGGTACTCATTGGCATAATGTGGGGAAGTAGAAGCCTGTCAGAAACTTGCCACGTTGGACATCTGCTATCGGAGATTTGTGCATGTCAGGCATAATTGTGAGCTGCTTTATGAGCTTTTAGTATATCGAATTGTTTTCTTCAGATTGCATTTATCATTTTTTTTGAATTAAAAAATAACTTCGGATATTTAGTATTACTCATCGGACACATAATTATTACAACCAGTTTGTTGAAAATAATAATGTCAAATATATGAGTGATCACTATGAGCCAATAATTAATCATTAGTTTGCTCTTCCAACATCGTAGTAAGAGCAGTAAAGCCTCTTATTTTACTAATGAAGAAACCAGGGTAAAGTTGCAAGTCTCATGCTCAAAGGTACAACAGGTATTGGTGGCACTTCGTGAGATACATCTGTGGCGGTCTCTGTGAGAAGCCTGTGCTTCAGTGACAACAAGGTCCGGGGCTACAAGCATCCCATCTCTCATTTCAGGCTGACGGAAGCTATACTCAACATTCAGCTGTTAATAGGAAGGAGCAGTCATGGCCCATGGGACCCCTTTTTAAGATTAGATGTTGGGAAAAGAGTCTAAGAATGGAAATCAAGAGACGTGGCTTCCAGCCCTGGTCACAGGACCAGGTTGCATGCATGACTTTGGGCCAGTTTCTTATCTCCCCTTGGCCTCGGGTTTTCAATCTATGAATGAGGATGCTGACTTGATATAGCTTCCCTTTCACTCAGCTCAAAACAGTTGGATGTTTGTATTTGGGGGTGAGGGGTTCCAGCAGTCTCCTGCCCCTGACTTCCATCCAGAAGAGCTGAATTTACTTCCTCATCAGACAGGAAGTCTCAGCATCAAAGGTTGGAAGGGCCTTCCCAGACAAACCTAGGCAGATGCCAAGGCTGGGATTCTTTTTGCAATTATGAGTCTAGCGAAGCATTAGCAGCAGACTCTATTCCAGTATCTTTCTAGGTTTTCCACAGAAGGTTTGCCCCAAGTGTGTCCCTGCTTTCAGAGTGTATCTGTTCCAACTTCTCTCCCTCTCGCCCTTTCTGCCTTCACTCTTTGAAGCCGCCCCATGGTTTGCAGGGGCGACTTTTGCAAATGCGCAGCATGGCACAGGGCCACGCCCACAGGAGATACTCACGGAGTATCAGTCTGTGATGTGCTCATTGATCCCATTTTTGCAGCCATAATCTATTATTATCAACTCTATCAACACCTGGACCAGCTTTCATATTTGAAACCCAGGCATTTGTGAACCTTTTAAAGTCCCCTACTTGTGCAATGAGTTTGAGTGGAGTAGGAGGAGACTGGCTTACACCCAGGGCTGCATGGGCATGTGAGAAGAAAGGTGGAACTGAGCAGAAAGCCTGCCCCAGGCAGAGAGCCTCTGATGTTGGTGGCTCGGCTGGGAATAACCGGAGTTCTCAACAGCCCATATTTTCTGGTTATTGCTGAGGTCCCAGCAGTGGTGCGGTGACTGTTCCCTATCTGGAGGCAGCTGAGAAGTAAAGGAGGTCTTTCAAGCTGAGCAGCAGACAGCCGCTCCACAGGAGTATCCGTTTTGACAAAGTAAACTGCAGATTTGTCCTAAGAAACCAGACAGCAGAGACCGTACCCTCCTGTCTGGTCTCATGCTCGAAGACTTTTTCTCCCAGTAATGAGAGCACCGAGCGAGTGGGCTTCCCCCGGCCGTGCTGGCAGCGGGACAGCTTTGCCCGGGATGGATTTTTCTTCATTGATTCTAATCTCCTTCCTGACTGTCTGTCTTGGCTGCTTTGACATATTGAACACTGAATAGTCCCTGAGTAATTCTTGAACATTTAGGGATCGTTTTTATTTTTATAAGACAGTAGAATCCAATGGAGTGATTTATACGTGGACTAGGAGAAAATGAAGAAAAAAAATAACAAAGTGGTTTCATTCTGGGAATAAACACAGACTTGATGACGATTAAAAGCCACACCAAACAAAAGGTTCCCACCCCATCTTCAATAATTTCATAATTTTGTAAGGATGCACAGAATTGGGTAGAGATGAACAGTAATGGATAAAAGGTTTTCACAGCTGTGATTTCAGCCATGATTGATGAGAAAATGCTACTGGAGGGAGAAAAGGAAAATGAATATTTATTAATGGAATAAAGTGTCGGGGGCTTAAAAATCCGAGGAGATCCATCATTTCACATTCAAGCTTGAACGCATCCGAAACAGAAGGTTCAATACAGCGGCCCCGAGGCTGAGCCACAGACCAGAAAAATTCACTGGTGCTGCCATTACTCGAACCGTGGGGGACTCTCTGAAGATGTTATTCCCATTTCAGCCCCCGTTAACATCACCTGAACGGGGCAACATGACATGAGTTATCACTCCAAGGATGCTATGACAACAATTGACTTCACACTTTAGAACACCGAGCGCTACGTGGTGCGGCCATTCACCCAGAAATGAATATATCACGTCTGCGTGCTTTCTCTGTGCATGGCGGTTGTGGCCTCTGTGCTCACACCTCGGGAATCACTAGTAAGTTTTTTTATGCCATGACTTCATCAGTTCTCCCTTGGACCTTATAAGGGCAATGTTTAGCCAACCAACAGCGAATCTCCTTGTCTGTTTTCCCCCTAGAGAACCCCTTCCCTGGGCTTGCTCTCTTTAGGTTGGTTAATTCTGAGTTAAGACTCAGAGAAGACTGTTTCTTTCTGGTGAAATGTTACTCACCTGACCATAACATCGTAAAATAAATTAAAATTGGAAACCCAAGGAAGGCATTGTTGATCTCTTTTGTAACGGTATTTTTCTCCATGTAAGCAGTGTGTCCCGACAATTAACAGTAGTGATATTGTGGCTTGCTGTTTTGACAGGGAAGGAGAAATTGACTGATGGCCTTTAACTGCCTAATTTAACTTAAGCTGTTGAATTTATACTGGAAGTTTTAGTGTGTAGAATTCAGCTAACGGGTAGCCTCCAAGTATATCACCCCTACCTAGCTAACCATATTCACCTAGTGTCCTCAGCTCCCCAGGCTTGCTTGGGATCTGTATTCCTTTATTAAAGGATGGCAGTGCTGGGTTATTGGTCCTATAAGCCCACCTCCACTAAGCTTTTGTCCTGATAGATGGTCTGGGTCTTTAGATTGTCACACTCATGTTATTTTTAGGTATGACTATTTTGGGGGGGGCAGATCTGAGACTGCAGGAGCTGGCTATTACTGGTTTGTGGTATATGTATATGAAGAAAAGCAGCTATTCTGTTAGGCAGTGTGTTGCAATTTATTTCAAAGTACCGATTCTACCAAATCCTTAGCAATAAATGTGGATCTCTGTTTATCTCTGTTGGCCATCTTTGGGAGAAGGCCAAGAGAGTGTGAATTGTACTGTTAGTTCTTTTATATCATGTATATTTCCCACCTCCTAAGCTGGGTGGGATGCTTTGGTTTCTGGGAAAGGGTTAGACCTAAAAGTAGGTGCCCAGCAAATATTTGATGAACTTAATTAGTTATTAATTATGATTAATTGTATTATTATTAATGGTAAAGTTCTTATTGAGACAAAAAATATATTGAAATCTTATTCTGTCTAAGAGGGAAGATTCAGATCTACTGATAATTATGCTGCAAAGGCCAGCAAATGTGTTTAGGGAGCCTGCAAATCTCAAAGGATGTGGCTGAAGAGCCTGTAAGTTGAACCCAAAGATGAATGCTCTGTGTAGAGTGCTGTGTGAGATGACTTTGAATAGGGTGCTGGGCAAGTGAGAAGGAATGCTGAGACATGAACCTGGAGGAGCAGTAGTCAGAGGCAAGGTCCAGAGGCCCTGGTGTTTCTGGGTACAGCTTCCTCCTGTGTGCTCTAAACAATGAAGCACTGGGGGCCTGTGAGGCCAAAGTACGCAGGTAATGGCCACTCACATGTGGGTTTTAGAAAGAGCACTGTAACAATTGTAGGTGGGATGGAATGTGGCAATAATGGAGGAAGGAAAAAAACTGGTGGAGACTGTTTCCATAACCCCGAAGTCAACATGATAACTATATGGTTGTTCTATTATGTTAGACCAAAACATGAGCCAAAATAATAGCCATGGTAGTATAGACCGAATTTTATCCCCCCCAGATTCGTATGATGAAGCCCTAATTCTCAGGATTTCAGAATGTGACAGTATTTGGATTTATGGCCCATAAAGAGGTAAAGCTAAGATGAGGCTGTTCGGGTGGGATCCAATCCAGTCTGACTGATGTCTTTGTAACAAGTGGAGGTTGGAGCACAGGAGATGCCCCAAGGTGTCCATGTGGAAAGAAAAGGCCATCTGAGGGCACAGCGACAAGGCAGCCATCTGCAAGTCCAGGAGAGAGGCCTCAAGAGAAACCAAACCCGCCAACACCTTGATCTTGGACTTTCAGCCTCTAGAACTGTGAGAACATAAATATCTGTTGTTTAAGCCATTGAGCCATTATATTTTGTTATGGCAGCTGTGTTAGTCAGAGTTCTCCAGAGAAATGGAGCCAACAGGATATGTTTGTTTGTTTATTTAAGGAATTGGCTTACACAATTATGGAGGCTCAGACCCAGGAGAGCTGAATGTGTAAGTTCTAGCTCAGAATCCAGCAGGCTTAAGACCCAGGGTCTCAGTTTATGTTGGAAGCAGGAACAAACTGATCTCCCAGCTCAGCAGGTAGGCAGAAGGAGCAACCTCTTACATGAGAAGAAGAGTCAGCCTTCCCATTCTATACAGGCCTTCAACCAATGTAGTGAGGGCCACCCACGTTAAGGAGAGCAATCCTCTTCACTCGGTCTGCTGATTCAAATGTTAATCTTGTTCAAAAGCGCCCTCCTAGAAACACCCAGAGTAAAGTTTGACCAAATAACTCGGCACCCCCCCCACCCCCCGCACAGTCAAGTCGACACATACAATTAAACATCATGGCATTTCTATAAATTAACGTGTGTAATAATAACCAATGGAATGTGTAAGAGGAGATGGGTTTGAGTAATATTTTAAGTGGAATCATACAGACTTGGTGACCGATCAGATGTGAGGATTAAAGACTAGTGATGAATCAATGATATCCTCAGTGTTTCTGCCACAGGTGATGCAGGGGGTAATGTGCAGGGAAAACACAATATGTACAGGCATGCACACACATGCACACACACACACACATGAAAACATCAATGTCTATGAGATACCCACAAAAATTAAGGGGTGGGCTGAACTTTAATCACTTCCCCAGGTTCACCAGTCTTGTAGCCATTAGAGACAGAGCTGTTAAACTGTGAGGAAGGGTCTGTGCAAATTCATGATAAAAGTAAAGGTGCTGCATTCAACTCGTAAGACAGACCTTGAGATCTTCAGGCAGAATCTTGTAACTCATTTTGTATAGGTATTTTTCTGTGATTTTTCCCCAAACCCACGTTGGATGAGAAGTATCATATTGATTTACATACAAAAGAGAGTTCTAGTCAGGCAGAGGAACCACATGTGGAAATGGCTGTCAGAGCCAAGCTTTGAGGGAAGAAGGAAATCTATAGGAAATGGTACATGAATGTAAAGGTGCAAAGATTTTGGGCCCTCTTGACCAGGAACAAGTAGACCCACATTGAGTGGTCCTGAGGTCATTGGTGTTTGGTAACTGAGCCATCAGCGAAAGGCTAAATGTGGCAGTCACATCTACTCACTAACTAGGCAGAGAAATAACGGGGAGGCTTCAGAAATAATCAAAATACATAGGAGTTTTGCAACCAAACTAAAATGTGTTGTTACAGCCATTGGCAGAGGAATGGAAATGTTGCTGGAGTGCCCCCATTGGACAAAGCGGCCAGAGTGGGGGCAGTGAGTTAGGAGAGATACTTCCCCACACAGCTCAACCTGGGGCCCCAGAACTCCACGGGGTGTCCTGATGTCTCCTTCCGCTGTACCTGCCATGTGAGGGGATAACCTGCAGAAAAAACACATGGTTTTTCTCTCCCGAAGTTTCCCAGCCCAACCCCCATGGGTCCTTTGGCTGATGGGAACAGGGCTTGGTGAGCCTCAGCAAACAGAAGAGGATGGGCAGATGAAACACATCCTGCTCTAAAAGGCTTTGCCTTTCCTGGTTATTTCAAGAGCTGCAAGCTCCTATTCGGTTCAGTTCCTCTTCAGGTGGTCTCTTGGGTGAAATGAATTGGTTGGCAGAAGGGTGGACACTTGCTTGTGTAGAGATTGATGGCTTCGCTTCCAGAAGCCATTGGCATTCTGCTCTGCAAGGGACGGCTCCCTCTGTGGTCTTTCATCTGTTAGTACAATTGCAAGTGAAAACTCCCAAGGAACTGCATTACCAGCCATTTTGGGGTGGAACTTACACGCGATGCAGAGAGGCTGGCTCTGCCTGCGCTGCTGACTCAGCCTTTTGTGAAATACATTTATCCTTGATTAAAGGCCTATGTGAGTGGGAGGGGTGGGAGCAGGGAGAGAAGGCAGGGGAGAGGCGAGCAGATACAAATTCAGAGTGTGTCATTTGTCTAGCTAGTAGAAAAGACGATAGCAATACTTGTAAGAATTTGTCTCAGTGGCCTATATACCCACATGAAGGTGTTTGCCACATGAGTGAGCTCTGAAGCCCATCTAGCCCTAGGTGAGCCTTCAGATGGCCGCAGCGTTGGCTGACCTTGACTGCAACCTTGTAAGAGACTTTAAGTAGAGGATCTGGCTAAACTACACCTGGATTCCTGACCAACAGACACAGGAAGACAATAAACGTGTGTTATTTTGAAAAGCTAGGTTCTGAGGTAATTTGTTATGTAGCAACGCACCGCCTAAGGTTTTGGGTAGGCATCAGTAGTTAAGCTACAGGCTAAGTCAATGACAGCAAAGAGATTTCTGTTGACACCAGGTGTACTCATGTTCAAACTCCCCTCCCCTCCCCCCACCCTACACACCTCAGCTCCCTAGGAGTGAGTATACATGGCCTGTGACAGATTGTTATGGGAAATCTCAGCTTACTCAGGCTGAAAATGAGAAGTAATGGTCAAAGTTTTGATTTCCGATACTCCTTTGGTTTCATATTAATCCTAAGCTTTTTATTTTGGTGAGAACTTAGACTTAGTTGTTTCAGCAAATGGTACCCAAAGCTGATGAAGCATCTGTTAAGGCATACGTACCAGCCCATTCGGAGACACCAGGCTAAATAAACCACTAATAAGAATTAGCCCCGTGGTGATAGAAAATATACAAGTTAAATCATAACAGCTCCTGCTTAAAGAAACTTTTAATTTTGTTTCCACGTCTCAACATGACAGATTCTCCTTGGCACTCTGCCTGCTTGGGGCCCGGGATGGTCAGTGATGCTGAGGCCATGCTAACCGTCTCGCTGTTTATTGCTCTTCAGACACAGACGGCCGTTCCAGGCCTGGAAGCTCTGGAAAGACGAACATGGACATCTGGCCAGAAAATGGCTCTCCTTCCTGCCGCTATGACTCAGGCTGACTCTGGCATCTGCCTTTTTTTTTTTTTTTTAGTATAAATGATGCTTTTTTTCCCTTCTTGGGGTGAGAAGACTGACATCGTACTCACTCTAGAAAACTTAGTCTAGAGTAGTGGAGTTTTCCAATAGAAATACAATGCAAGCCACAGACGCTAACCATGTTTGTAATTTAAATTTTCTCCCAGCCACCTTAAAAAAGAAACAATTGAAATGAATATTTACAGTATATTTTCTTTAACCCATCAGAGCCAGGGTTTATCACTTCAACATGCAATTGGTACAAAAATCATTAATAAGACAATCTCCATTCTTTGTTTCATACTAAATCTTCAAAATTTAGTGTAGGTTTTGGTGCCCTTGGGGCACACCTTGATTCACACCACCCACGTTTCAAGTACTAAAGAGCCACACGTGGCTGGTGGCCGCTCTCCTGACCGCTCTGGTCTAGAATGTGTGCAGAGCAGCCTCCACTTCCCTGGCTGCTTCGGACTCTCCCGCATCCCTCTCGGTGGTCTCCTGGTGAACTGCCCCATTCTTTCTGCCCCCACCATCGTCCTGCTCTGTGCCCCCTCCTCTGTCATCTCGCTCCATTTTCCTACTTCCTCACACTCCATCACCCACCTACAGCTGGGGATGGTGATTTCACAGCAGGTTCTTGGGATGCTCCTTTAAAGCTTTCCTTTGAAACAGGAAACATGATAGGATATAGATTATGGCAACATGCAAACTGTCCATCAATTATCCACTACATCTGCCACCTCCCTTCTGCCAATAGAGGTAACTGTGTTATTGCACACAGAAAGATCTTATTTTAATTATAATCCAATCAGAAGGCACGTCCATTATATAGAGTGCTTTGGCATGTTCTATGGATTTAATGTTCGCACCAACAGTGGAGCAAATGCTGCAGAGAGGAAAGAGCTTGTTTGCTTCTCCATGAGTTCAGTTATCACTGAAAATATACAGAGTGTCCGCTGGCTGGAGGCACTGTGTTTGGTGGGGGTCACGAGACTGTATAGACTGGGGTCCCCACTCTTGAGATGCTCATAGCCTGAAAAGGGAGATGAGCTCTGAGCAGATGCCCAGCGTGGCCATGTGTCTCCAGGAGAGTTCTGCCTGGGACGACTGGGGGGACTCCCTGGAAGAGGCGAATCACACCAAATATGGAGAGTGTGGGTGGGACTTGCTGTGTCACCATGGATGAGAAGGGAGAGGCAGGGAGATTATTTCCAGTGGAGACTGGCACAATTCTATGACACAGACAGGTGAAACCACACATTGAAAATCGGTGTAAGGACACATCTTTTTGATAGGCTGGAAAGGAGAGGGGGGAGTTGTGAGATCCTGTGGGCCGTGAGGATGCACAAACAGGCTGAGCTGGATTGTGGTAGGATCTCCGTGCTAGCCAGGAGACTGCACCTCGTTTTGTGCGCTGGGTGCAGCCACAGAAGATTCTGAGCAGGGTGGTAAGAGCATCATAGCTGTGCTTTGGAAGGATGGACCCGGCATGCGTACACTTGTGTGCAGAAGTCTGGGGGCACGGAGGGGGGCAGCTCGGAACGCTTTGTCACTTTGTCTCTCTTGGGAACAAACAATGTTAATGTAATGAGTTTATGCATTTTCTGACCTTTAAAAAATGGTATTTTCATGAAACTTCCTCCTCCCCACTTCGCCCTTGTTAAATATTTCATCTCAACTGGAAAATACCCACAACAATGGCTTTTTTTTTATGGTTTAGCCTTTCAGTAATAAACCAAAACAAACAGTAGGGAGCTTAAAATGCCTTTCAGCTCAGAAAGATAAAAGCAGATGTCTCTGGTTGAGATTATTCTTAGAAAGCACAAGAGTTTGTTTCTTCTGGAAATGCTATGAGCAAGAGAGAGCAGGAGGAAGGCAGGAGGTGCCAGGACCACTGCATCTGGGACCCAGCATTTCCATATCTTACTTGCCCAGGGTTCATACAAGCGACCCAGAATCTCATTATCTGAAGCAGAACCCAGCTTCCCCTTACTGTAGCTAGAACCTTCTTGTTTCCCAACCTGCAGGAAAGGCCCAGGAAGAGAGATGAAGAAATGGGGACCCATTTTTCCACAAAACTATCGAGGACATGGCTGTGCCTTTATGACTTAGTGCCCTAGGAGCAGCAACGATGATGCCTTCAGGCTGGAGGGCCTGGTTTCTTAATCCAGCTCTTTGCCTAGACCAGTGACTTAAGGTGCATCTGTCACCATGACCTTGAATTTTCCAGAGGCAACAAGTGAACATATACTCTTTGTCTGCAGACACCACGCCTTCCACTGGGCCTTTGTAAACTCTATGCCTCCCACCTGGACAAGCTCGCTGAGTAATTGGTTCAGGTGTTTATTCAGCCAACATTTAGTGAGCACCTACAGTGTGCTGGGGCCCAAGGACTCAGAAACAAATGAAATGTGGTCTTTCAGCAGCTCATGGGCAAGAACACAGGCATTGAAATGTGTAATGGTTCATGCCATGAAGATCTGCATCTTCAAGGCTATGTGGATGCCTGGCTGTAGGGAAAATGGAGTCAGTCAGGCTCCCTCACCCGGATGTCTGGGTGAACATAACTTAGCAGTGTTCATACAACCTTGAGTAAGGGCCCACAGGCAGAGAATGAAGCTCTGTTATATACTGAAGGTCAGTGTTGGCATCTTGCTGGCTTTGAGTGCATCTAGTATATAAGGGAGTTGGACTTCCTGTGGCTCGACACTTGGCTTGCAGCATGCGTGGCTTGCCCACCCCACCCCACCCCACCCCACCCCACCCCACCCCCAGAATAAAGGCATGTCAGACAACCCAACAGCTCCATGACTTTTCTTCCATCTGCTTGAATCCTGTGTGAACCTGTGTGGCCTTGAATGGCTGTAAGACACTGGCCCAACCTGCAAGGTCAGGGAGTCCTCTCAGAAGACAGGGTGTCTTCTTCCTGATGGATGACCTAGGAGATAACCTTCCTCCAAGACCCTCTCCCTTCCCCTGACCTGGTGTCTCCTTCTGAGCATTGGCACTCTCCCCTCCTGTGATTTTCTTTGTTGTGTTTCCTTTCTACACTGTTGCCTGTCTCTTTATTAGATCAAAGTAATGGTGTATGTATGCTTTGACTTTTTAAAGAAAATAATTGCAACAAACTTTCTTATGCTTCAAGTCATTGTTAGTTCTGTATCAGCTGGATAGCACCTGACACCACCTAACCATCAAGTTTGGTTAGGTTCCCTGAGCTCATTTCTTCATTGTTTAATTTAATAACCACACTCTAAGCACCGGCAGGTTTCATGGTGTTAAAACATGGGCGAAACAAATCACAGCCTGTCCTTCCTTCATAAAGCTTACATGCTAGTGCTGATATAAGCTAATAGGTAAAAAACAAGCACAGACAAAACCTAGTGAAAAGCACTATGAACCAAAATAATGAAAAATCTGTTTTGGGGGAAGGTGGGCCTGTGATTTTTTTCTCACCTGTGCTCATTTTTATAAATGCTTGCTTTGACCACCTGCATGGTCCATGGGGCAGATTTGGTGCTGACAGATGCAGTGCCTGGACTTCCAAGAAAACCTTGAGGTTACACAGGGAACTGTGGGAAGCTGGTAGTGGGCACAGTTTTGGATCCACTCTTGGGGAAGGTTGCTGAGTTGACATCAATTCTCAAGGGTGTCCTGAAGCATCTGGAGCCCCGTGAGGGTCCCCCGGGGGCATGAGCCTCACTGCCTCAGAGGCCTGCTCCATTTCCCGCAGTGCTTGCTGCGATATCCGCAGGCTCCCCTGAACCTCCCTTATAAATAGTGTTCATAGACTAAACTGTGGCCGCTGGAAACTCCAGACAAAAACAGTGAGCAAGTCAGCTTTAATTTCTGACAATTTTCTAAAGTGGTCTGAAGTAAAATTTAAACTAAGTGCTTTGAAAGAGAGTATATATGGGTGCTGGGGAGAGGACATAAAGCAGGAGATAAAGCAACACCCGGGCATCTCCACGATGCCTGGGGCCCGGTTTCAAACAGCTTGTTCTCCTCTTTGCTGAGTGATGGGCAGAAAGGGCCCTGCAGGCAGGCCACCTTGAAGAGTGAGGAATGTTTGCCCTTGCCTGATATAATTCCTATAAAGAACCACCAGAACAAATTACCATATTAAAGCAGTTTAAGATCCTGTATGTCATAAGAAGACAATTCGCCCCCCCCCACCGCCCAGTTTTATTGAGATGTAATTGGCACACAACATCACATAATTTCAAGTGTACAACACACCGCATACTGACCTGATAGATGTGTGTACCGGGAGATGACCCCTGCAATGTGTGTGGTTAACATTCATCATCTCATGTTTTCTTCTCTTGTGATGAGAATTTGTAAGACCTGCTTTCTTAGGAACAGTGTGGCTAGCGATCGACACTGTGCTGCTCATTGCAACCCCAGGACTGATGATTTGCCTCATGGCTGGAAGTTTGTACCTTTTGACCACCTTCACCCATGTGAAGCTGGTTTACAGCAAGGCTCAAAATGTCCCTTTTCCTTTTTTATGCATCTCAAAAGCTTTAGCAGAAATGCATGAAGCTGGAGGAAATCCCAGAATTTGAAGAGAGGTCCCACCGTTGGAGGCTGCAAGAGAACTAGACACTATGCACGGTGACATGCTCAACCTCTCTGGGCTCCTCTCGGGACCCCAGCTGGAGGCCTGCTGGACCAGGCCCAGGAGTGGCCTGACCAGCTGGCCCCACAGCCGGCCTTTCTTGTGTGTCAGATGTGAGGCGTGTGCAGCGAACCGTCTGACAACCAGCCCACATGCTTTAATTGGCGCCCGCTGGGTGCCTTGCCCCAGCAAGATGACCACAGAGCTACGTACCCCAAAGGGAGAGACAGGGACACCACACTCAAGGCAGGCCGTGCAATGCGAAGGGCTTGCTGGTGGCAGTGCCCCTGCAGCTGGCCCTGAGCAGT
The DNA here is from genome assembly GCA_007922815.1 of Macrotus californicus. NCBI lineage: Eukaryota > Metazoa > Chordata > Mammalia > Chiroptera > Phyllostomidae > Macrotus > Macrotus californicus. Next base: position 62,893 of record VMDR010003017.1, on the reverse strand, counting down.
GGTTCACACCCTCTGGTGTGAAATAAACCTTGCCAGGTGCTTGTTAGAATGGATTTCTGGATCCGCCCTGGGAGATTCTGATTTATTGGGTCTGGGTTGGAGCCTAGAGATCTGAACTTTTGGCAAGCACTCAAGCATATTCTACTGCAGGAGAGGCAAGTTCAGAAGCTCTGCCTTCCCACAGCTCAGCCCAGTCTTGTCAATCCAGTAGAAACTTTGTATTTTTTAAATAACCATTTTATTGAAATATAATTGACATGTAAACACTGTATATATTTAAAGTATGCAACTCCATGAGTTTGCCCCACAGGGTTGGGCAAAAGTATGTTTACAGCTGTTAGTATATGAAACTCAAGAGTTTATTCTTGTAATATTATTTATTAACTATTGTATTATTTTCTTTATCCATCATCAAGGTCATCAACCTATCTATCACTTCCCAAAGTTTCCTTCCACTCTCATTATTGTTATTATTATTTTGTTATAAGAACATTTAACATAAGACCTACCATGTTAGCATGTTTTAAGTAGACAATTAAGTACTGTTAGCTATAGCCATTATGATATATATATATATGTATATATATATATGTGTATACACACACACACACACACACACATACACATCACCAGGATTGATTTCTCTCCCATCACTGAAACTTTGTACCCCATAGGTGTCACCTCCTCATTTCCACCACTTCCCAGCCCTTACATGCACTGTACTACTCTCTGCTTCTATAAGTTTAATTATTTTAGACTCCGCATATAAGTGAGATCACGCAGTAATTGTCTTTCTGTGTCTGGCTTATGTCACTTAGCATAATGCCTTCCAGGTCCATCCATGTTGTTGCAAATGGCAGGATTTCCTTTCTTTTTTTAAGCCTAGTCTTAGACAGGAGTAAATGGTACAGGGTACCAGGAGCAGGGATGCTGAAGTTGGCTTTTTACGGAGTCCAGCCTTCCTGGGCCTCAGACACCTTCCAGCCGTAATTCCCTCCCCCCGTGACCACACGAGGAAGCTCAGTCAGTGCTGTCACAGGGAGGCCTCTGGACGGTGTTGTATCCTCCAAACAGAAAAGTGAAGGTCACTCTGAGGAGACAAGTGGCGGTATTTATTGGAATACCACAGCCATTATTACTGCTATTACCAATATTTTAAATTGTGATCATTTATTTAGAGCTTCTGTATGTCATGCACTCTTCTAAATTCTTTGCCTCATTACCTTATTTAATCCCAACAACCAATCTTTGAGGTCTGTACTAGTATTATCCTCACTTTACAGATGAGGATATTGAGGTAAAAGAGGTTAAGTAACTTGCCTGGGCCATACACCTGGTAAAGGGACAGGTTATAGCTAAGGAACCCTCGTGCGGAAGAGGCTCCTAGAACATGAAAGTGACTCAGGACTGGAACAAAGAGTGGTTCCCACTGCTGGGCTTTAGTTTTCTCACTCCTAGAATAAGGAGTTTGGATTATATGCTCTCTAAGCAGGGCTGGGTTTGTGGGTACACAACTCCTAGGTCAAACACCCCCACGATCAGAAGGGTTCTGGGCTTGATTTTGTACTCTGTTGCAACCATCTTAAACCTGATAATACTTTTTCACAAGGAGGCTCGTATTTTCATACTTTCATTGGAGCTTGAAAAATATAAAGCTCATCTTGTCTCCAAGGGCCCTTCTTTTTGTTACACTGTATTTTTTTCTCAGTTTCCTTCTACATCCTTAACACCTTAGAGTTCTGAGTAGCCTTGGCCATGGGACCACGTTCTGCAGTGATGATGGAGCAACAGGCTGACTTGAAGTTGACAATGAGTAGAGTGTCTGGGCTGTTGACGAGTGCCCACAGTGCATCTGCAGAGGCTGGCAGGAGGCACCTTGCAGAGCAAGGTCATATGAGCTGCCACTGCCCCAACCAACCTGGGTGCTTGTGACTTCTGTCACTACGCGGGCCACCTACAGCCTGTTAGCAAACCCTACATGCAGAAGGTGGGTGAGGAGTCAGGGAGAAGTTCAAGTGTTGAAGTTAATGAGTTCAGTGCTCTCTGACAGGCTCTCTGGGCCTTTGCTGAGCACCCCTCATCCATTCTTTGGCAATGGTCCCCACCCCCACTTACTCATCGGCAGTCCCAGCCCATCACTCCTTAGTCCCAGGAGTTTGTCCTCATGCCTGGTGCCTGGAACAAGCTTTTGAAAACCACGGTTTCTTCTTGACAGTGTACAGTGTGACTATACACACAGCACATGATTTCATTACACTCACGTCTGAAAGGTTTGACTCAGGAGCAAGCAAAGGAAATCATTGTTGAGTGCTTATCACGTGATTTCCTTATTCTCTTTCCCCAGCTCTTCCTCTGAGCAAGTCCTGGTCCCACTTATCTTCTAAGGAAAAATAGAAAATAAAAAGGTCCTTAGCAGGGTTAATGACTTGGATTCCTATCAGCTCCAAAACAAAAAATTCAGACACAGACAATATATCCGAAATGTAGGATAAAAGGTTCATTGTTCACACCTTGACACTTATGGGCAGAACAAAGATGAGCCATGAGAAAGTGTCTGCGTGTGCCTGTGTGTGTGGGCTGTGTGTGTATGTGTGTGTACAGGCTGGGAATGCAAAGAAAGATAAGTTGTGTCTGCTGTAAGTAAGACATTTTCCCGACTTCTTTCTCCCTCCTCCCTTCCAACTTCTGGATCCTTTACAAATTGTGTTTTGAACAGTCCCCCCCTCTGCTTATCTTAGCCGGTGCTTCCTTCCAGAAACCGTCTGCACCCCAGGCCTAATCTGGGCCAGATATTTACTTTCCTGCCCCCGGAGCTCTTATACCTCATCCATTAGTGTCCACATCTCCTACTCTATGATTTATTTACTCACATGCAACCCATGGGCTGTGATCTCCATATGGCTGGCACTGGACTGTCTTATTTACTGTTGTTGCCCCAGTGAGGATTAGTAAATGTTTGTTAAAAGAATGAATGCATAGCATGAGGAGGAGCTACAAATGGCATAGACTGAGTCTTGGGGTCTCAGGTGTGATGACAGGTGCTTGGCTTTATCCACAAGGTTCAGCCAGGAAAGGCTGGAATAAGTCTGTATGCCTTGACCATGCACCAAGTACTACATGCAAAGGACTTAACTTAAATTGTCCTATTTAATGCTTACGACTGGACAAAGCATGTCTCGATTAAAGTTTTATGGAGAAGGTGATTGTACCCAGAACTGAACCTTGAAGGGTTGGTCAGGCATAGAAGACAGAGAAGGACTTCCTATTTATAGAAAACAAATTGAGCTCTGGCCCAGGGCTGTGAGGATGGACTCAGGTGAGTGGAGAGTGCTTCAGACGGGATGACAATGCTGAACTTTGCCTGAGCCCTGTGCTTCTAGAAACAGTGGTTGTTAGGAAGCCTCCCTACCCTTCCGTGTTTCAAATAAAGCTCACCACAGAACCACCGTGATCTTGCATATTTCTAGATAGACCCATCTCCAGTTTTCCTCATGAATTCAGTAAAACTTGCCCATGACTCCCCTTGTTTACCTGCTCCTGTGAAACTCAAGGCCTCTTCCTTTCCTATGGTATCTTCCTCATTCACGAATGTTCTTACTATTGCTATAGCCTGAATTACATCATCTCCTGGATTGCCTGATCCGTTTTGTCTTGCACAGGGGCTATATCTGGCAAGAGAGGGAGTGTCCAGATCATGAGGACTCTTGTAAGCCATTATCAGGAGCATGGACTTGATCCCATAGGCATAGGAAGTCAAGATGAGGCTGAAGGGTTTTCTCCAGAGGAATGGCAAAATCTGCATTACAGAAAGATCACTCAGCTTTCCATATATGAGAAGGATGGGAGGGAGAATTGACTGAAGAGAAAGACATTTCATACTCTGATAGGAAAAGATGGGGCTCTGATCTAGCGGAGGATCAGTCATGGGTGATGTGTCAAGGGTGGTATCCTCTGGGACATACGTGGCAGTGATATTGAGACAGGAGAGTAAGAAGCTAGGAAAATTCCTTGGCAAGTGGAACAGGGAAACTGAGACAGAGAGCTGAACAAACTGGCCGAGCAATATTTACAGCCAGATACAAAAGTTCACCTCTCTAGAGGTAACAGCTAGGCCTCAGTTGTATTTCAGCTCCAGGCCCAGAAAAGCAGCAATCAGGTGGGTGAGGCCAGAACCAATGGCAACGACTAAAGAACCCCTGCTCTGTCACTGACGGATCAGTGGAGATCACAGTCCTGGAAGGGTGCATCTCAAGAACTGATGAATATTCTACTGAAACCCTCCCTTGAGAGCTCCCATAAGATTTCTGCCTGCAAGAGAGAGATAAAAACGCAAAACAAAGGACCCCGCGTGTTGTTCTCCCTCTGGGGAACAGCCTGTGCCATTCTCTTTCCCTTCTCCCCCCACTTCTTTTCCCTCAAGTGTGTGTCTCCTAAACTCTAAGGCAATGAGCAGCTGACAGCTTGTCCCAGGCTAATCCCCTGAACCTGTCCCCAAGGCCCCCTTTTCTCTGACTTACCAGTGAGCTAAGGCAGCCCAGCCCAGGATCTCCTATTGCTTCCTCCATGCTAAGCCCTTCCTTGTTTTACTGTCCTCAGCTTTAATAAATATCCTCAGGGTCACCTGGACTTGTGCTTTGAAATCTTTTCTACATGAAGTAAAGAACCCACATACTATTGGCTGGCTCTGGGCAGACCCGCTCAGGGCCAGGCCCCTGGCCAGTAACAACATGTGAGGCCAACAGAAAGGTCTAGGAGGACTCCTTGACCTGTGTGGGCATTTGCGTCTGGGTGATGTTAGCTTACTGGCACTGTCAGCTGTCATGAGAGAGGTAGTCCTTAATCAGTGTCATGGAAGGTGAGCAGATGGAAAGCCACAGAGAGGCATGTAAAAGATTAAAGCAGGTTGTGATAGCACCGTCAGAAAAAGAACAGAGAAGCTGACGCCTACAAGGCTTCACAAATGTCCTTATACCTAGACATCACAGGGAGGGGACTTAGACTTACACAACCTATTCGGCCGTGGTCTTATTTCCTATTAAACTTCTGTTTTGCTACCATTGGAGGAGAGATCCCCTAGTGTCATGGTTTCTACCTGAGTCATGTTAAGGGAGGCTTCAAGGAAGATGGAAGAGGGGGGTCACCAAGGCACCTGCCCACAGAGATGGCTGTTGTAGCTTTAACTCCGACCATCCTCCAGTCCTTTGTCGGTTAGTGAGAATTGGGCCTTAATAGAGACCTGGGTTCTGGGTCCCCTCAGCTTCTCACCTGCAAATCAACACTAAGGAAATGCAGGTATTTTCATGGCAGTCAAGGAGAGAGTTGTTCCTATGGTAAATGCCACATGTGAAGGCAGTGGATGATTCAGGTGCTAATTCCTCAGGGAGGGAAGACATCTTTGTTATGTTTTCACAAGCCCTTGTTCAGACTGGAGTTGTGAGTTGTAGACAACCTGGTGAAACTCCTTCTCAGTTGTTCTCAAGATATCTGTGGTTTTCTAAAGTGTTTTTCACACATTAATACCATTTTCAGGCTTTCTTTTCTCTTTCTTTTTTTTTTTTTTTCTGGCCTTTGATTGCCTGAAAGCTTAATGTGGATATAAGCACTTGCCTGGATTCTCAGGGAGAAATGTTACATTAACGTAATTACAGTGGTGATAATTTGTATTGTCTTAGTATCATGAATCTGGGCCTATAGAATATTCTTCACATAGAACTCTGACTTATTCTGCCCTCTGCAAGGTGGCTGCCCAGGGTTGCAGCGAGCCTGTGCTGTCCCTGGGGGTCCCCTCCACGCCAATGCCTTCAGGATGGTGCCCATGCTGGGAGCTTCCTAGTGGCTTCTGGACCCAGTCTTCTGCCTGATATTCAGACCAAAGGGCGGACTGTTCACCATGTACCACCACCTAGATTTTCCATGGAAACCACAAGCCCCATATGTCTCAGTATGGAATCAGTCATCTTTCCTACCCTTCTGTTCCTCTCCCTCCAAACTTCCACTATTCAGACGTCCGAAGGGAAGCATCGGAGACAGATTTCTAGAGGAAGTGGCGCTAAACTTAAAGGTGAAGAGGTGTTAGCCAGGGAAATCCTGCAGAATGCAATTGGACCTGCACATAAGTCAGGAGTTCGGCAAAGGTCTTCTTCTGGGGTCTTAGGAGGATGGCCAAGCCAGACAGCTAGATTGTTTGAGATCCCCTACTTGAAGAATTCACACCACAAACAGCGTGCCAACTCCGGGGTATTGTACGTATTATCATAAGTTGTCTCTCTTCCTTTTCCATTTTTTCTCTATATTTTAATCCTTAAATGGAAGCTTACAGTAATCTGAAGGTCTTGACTTTCCATTAGCAAACTTTATAATATTTAACATATTGTCTTCTATAAATAACCAGAGAATGGTGACTTTTCCAAAATAACACTCATGTCAGGGACCAAATCCTATAAAGCAACAGACTTGTGTGTACCTATGAGATACAGAGAAGAAGGGAAAGGGTGATGGTGGGGAAAAAAGGTGATTTACAAAGGGCTTGTGTTCCTTTAGCAATTCCCCCTTCTTTCAGGACCTGGTTTTGGGATTTACAGTGTGTTGGTGCATGGCAGGGGAGCCGGCAGTGGCTCCTCAATGATTGATATGCTACTCATTGAAACTACTGGGAACAGAAGCTCCTGATATTTTAGAGGAGGTGATATGTGCTTGGTGGGGATGGCGAGTGGGGGGATTGGTAAGGAAGTGGAAATTTGTGTGGGACAAAGAATTGCTTTTTAAATATGGGTGAAGTATATTCATAAAGAAATTTGGTCAGTTTTCTGTCTCTTACACGTTCCCAAAGTGATTATGATCAGCTGAATGATGACAGATCTCCCAGGGAATATGATCTATTCTCCAACATCTCCCTGCACTGGAGCATAAGCTTGTCTTCCCTTGTGCATGTTATGAAACTACACCACCTACCAACTCAGTACCAAGCAGCCAGGAGAGTGTGGTGCAGAGGCAAAGGTGGAGGGGTGTTTGTGTGTGTGCACGTGTATGAGTCTATGTGTGTGAATGGGTTGATTGGACATGTGTGTACAGACATGTGAGCTATGTTACTGTGTTCATACATTTATGAGAGGTCTTGCAATTGAAAACCCATTTCTTTATAAAAATTGAATTACTTTTCTAAGAGAAATGCTGAGTAAGTACAATGACGGCTCTGAGTTTTAGAAGACGCTTTTCAGAAATTGGTGCAAGGAACTTGCTAATCATACTGGGAGATGATAGAAGGGGAAATGCACAGACCACACTGCGTTTTCTATTTCAACCTCTGTGGATCCTCTCTCCCTGCCTATGCATATTTAAAATTTCTTTAAATATATAAAGAGGATAATTCTCTCTCCTCATCCCCACCAGAGTTCATTGAACAGGCACAAAAAGGAATTGGACATCTAAGCCTGTCTTTCCATCTTCCTGTTTTTACTATTTATTGGTTTTTTTCCTCACTTTCTCCCCCCCCCCCGCCCACCCCCAATGTTGCTTCCCTTAGATCAAACTGTCTTGTGGGATTAGCTGTGGGGAGAAATGCCACTTCTCCTAAACAAAGCTGAGCCAGAGAGAGGTGATCTCCAGGGTTGTTCTGCTTTCGGCACCATCCCAGACCTTCCAGAACTCTGATTTGGATGGAAAGACCTGGGCCTCAGACCATCGGGGCAGCCTCTCCTTAATGCCACCTTTCCCCATTCTTGAGGACAATCACCCATTTGTCTTGTGACTGAAGTTGTGACACTCCCAACGTTCCAAAGACAATGGAAAGATAGAATTCTTTTTATTTAATTTATTTTTCAATTATAGGTGTAAATATAGTAATCAGACATTTATACACCTTACAAAGTGCTTATTCTGATAAGTCTAGTACCCATTTAACATAGTCATTACAATATTATTGACTATATCCCCTATGCTGTACTTTGCATCCCCATGACTATTTTTATAACTGGCAATTTGTATTTATTAATTCCTTTCACACTTTTCATCTATTACCCCCTCCCATCTGGTGACCATCAATTTGATCTCTGTATGTCTGAGTTTGTTTCTGTTTTGTTTCTTCATTTATTTTATTTTTGAGGTTCCACATATAATTGAAAGCATATATTTATCTTTCTCTCTATGGTTTATATCACTTAGCATAATATCTTCTAGGTCCATTTATGTTGTCACAAATGATAATATTTTATTTTTTTTATGGCTGAGAATATTCCATTGTATATATGTACACCTTGTTCTTTATTCATTCATCTATTGCTGGGAACTTAGGTTATCTACCCAACAAGGCTATCTGTTGTAAAACAGAAGGAGAGATAAAGAGTTTCCCAGACAAGAAAAACCTGAAGGAGTTCATCACCACTAAAACAGCATGTTAAAGGGACTTCGTTAAGAAGAAAAGGTTAAATGACAAAAGTAGGAAAATAAGGTATAATTACAACAATAAATCAAGGATGATACACAAACACACACGTGAAAAAGTAAAAAGTAGTGACAAAAACATATTCAGGGAGAGAGTAAGTAAAAACTGTAGTGAGTTTAGAGTGTGTTTAAATGTGGTAACCATCAACTTAAAATAGACTGCTGTAGACCAAGTTTGGTGTGTGTGAAGCACATGGTAACCACAAACCTAAGTCTGTAAGAGCTGCACAATAAGTAAAAGAAAGGGGTGGGGGGATCCAAACATAACATTACAGAAACTCATCACTATACAAGAGAAGAGGACCAGAGAAGATGAAAGAAAGAGAGAAGAACTACAAAAACAATCAGAAAACAGGGAATAAAATGGCAGTAACTACATACCTATTAATATTTACTTTAAATGTAAATGCACTCAATGCTCCACTCAGAAGACATGGGGCGGCTGAATGGATTAAAAACAAGACTCTGGTAAATGCTGTCTACGAGACTCACTTCAGACCAAAAGACACACAGAGACTGAAAGTTAAGGGGTAGAAAAAGATATTTCATGCATGTAGAAATAAAAAAAGAAGCTATGTAGCAATATTTATATCAGACACAATAGACTTTAAAACATAAGATGTAACAAGTGACACAAAAGGACATTTTATAATTATAAAAGGATCAATCCAACAAGATGATATAACTCTTGTAAATGTATATGTTCAAAGTAGGAGCACCTATATTTATAAAGGAAATGTGAATGGATGTAAACAGAGAAGGAGACAGAAAGGCAACAGTAGTAGGAGAAAACACCCCATTGATATTAACGGATAGATTGTCCAGAGAGGAAATCAACAAGGAGATAGTGGCCTTAAATGACATACTAGACCAGATGGACTTAATTGATATTTTTAGGACATTTTGCCCCAAAGCAGCACAATATACGATGAGGTCTGTCTGGAAAAAGTCCAGCCATTGTTAATATAACGAGAACAGTTTGCGTGACATCAGTGTAACCTGGCAGCCTAGGAGAGTGGACTGGAATGTGCATGCATGAACAATGACAACTTCACTGTTCTAGTCAGTGGGAGTGGTAGATGCTGTTGAGTGAGCATGTGGACTGTGTGGCTGTCGCATTCCAAATGACTGAGTGAGTAGAGCAATGTATCTACATCAGGTTTTGCATTAAGTTTGAATATTTCTCTGCAGAAACTATTCAGATAATTTAGAATGCTGCAGTTATGGCAACTGGTGATTGGCAGCCTCATTATGATAATTCGTCTGCTCATGCATCATATATAGTACAGATTTTTTTGGTGAATCATCAAATCACCCAGGTGACTCAGCTGCCCTACAGCACAGATTTGGTGTCCTTCGACTTTTGGCTTTTCCCAAAACTGAAGTCATCTTTGAAAGGGAAGAGATTTCAGACCATCAGATTAGGGGTGTCAAACTCACTGTCACCTGGAGCCACATCAACCTCGCGGTTGCCTTCAAAGGGCTGAATGTAATTGTAGGACTGTATAAATGTAACTACTCCTTAACTTGGGGCAAGTAGCTCAGCATTGCCGCCGGGTAGAAACAAGGTGCTGGGCCAGATTCAGCCCGTGGGCCTCGTGTTTGCCACCTGTGAATGAGATTCAGGAAAATATGATGGGGCAGCTGATGGTGACTAGGAGAACTATTTGAGGTCCCAAGGTGCCTACTTTGAAGGGGACTGAGGTGTCATTGTCTTATGTACAATGTTTCTTGTATCTTCTTCAATAAATGTCTCTCTTTTTCATATTACTTGGATGGATACTTTCTGGACAGACTTTGTACATTCTTTTCAAGTGCACAGGATAGACTGTTCCGCTGGACATCCTGAAATACAGACTCCAGAACAGGCTCCTACACACTGACTCCAAAAGTGCTCTTTACTTTTTCCTTTATTTTAAATATGGGAAAATATGAAACCAAAGCTGACGATTTCCCAGGTGCTATAGCCGGCCCACTTTGATCAGACAGCCTGTGATGCAGGACCATTTTGATTACAGTGAAGGGACGCTTGTTTTGAGTATAAATTATGCTTTGCCCAAAGGTTATTACATAATAGATCAATGCTAACCCTTGATTCCCCGAACTGCGAGCACCATGCTGTTGGAGAATTTCCCAGTAGAATGCATGTGCAGAATGGGCCGGACCAGGAAGCACCACCGAGTACCATTGGAATGCAGCCCGTGGAGTCCAGCTAAGCTGCTCAGTTTCAGCACCCCAGGCACTCCACATCCAGGCCTCAGCACAATTGTAAGTGACTGAGGGCCATGTGCCTTCAGGGCCTCTGTAGAATCTTTATAATCACGTAAAGGGTCCCTGCAAAGATCAAAAGGCTATTATGCTTGAGTAGCACTGCAGATTCTGGGATTTGGGTTGCTGAACTTTTGAACATTCATCCTTCCTATTTTTGTTTATGCTGGTGTTTGTTTGTTTGTTTTGGGAACTACAGACAGGGGAGCAAGGAAGCTTGTGCTAAACTGCGTGGGATGAGATGCCAGCTCTGCCACTTTCTAGTTGTGTGACTTTAGGCAAGTTACCTCATCCTTCTGTGCCTCAATTTCTGTGTATGTAGAATGCAGGGAATGGCAGGGTTGTTGTAAGGATTAAATGAGTTCTTGTGCTAACAGCACTTAGACCCGTGCCTGACAGCAGAAGCACCACAGAAGTGTTCACTCCTGTCATCGCAAGTCACCATGGCTGCTGCAGTTGACATCTGCAAGGTGTACTGAATAGCATGTCCTGCTTGAAAATATGATAATGGCTCTTATGTTTGCAACTAGTATCTATTAATTAAGAAACCATCATTTGTGCTCTGTAATTATATTTATTAAACCCTAACTCCTATCATAACAATAATTAGTTCTTGCTAATTAAATTTATCAATCCCCCCCCCACACTCTGGATTAATATCTTAGGTAAATATTTAGTAGCCCTACACTAATTATTTTAATCAACATGGAGTGTATTTCAAATGACTACAAATAGTTCTAACTAATTAAATTGAGTACAAAATAATATCTTATGTAATAAATTTGCAGGTGCTAAAAAGCGAGGGAACAAGCCACTGGATAATGTCTCAGGGACCTAACCACCTGACAACTTAGTGATTATAGTGTTTCCACAGCCCAGCCAACATGCCAGGGGAAGTCGCCTGAGAAGGTTTATTGTTCCTGTCCTGATTTGTTTTCTACTGCCAAGGTTTTGTGCACGGAGCAAGCTCTGTGTGTGATTCAAGAGCATGCCATACAATTTGAAATTGGACCCATCAACACTAGTAATTAATTCAGAGGCAAGAAGCCAGCAGCAGCAGCAGCAGCAGCAGCAGCAGGACAAATCCCTGCTTCAAAGAGTCCGTAGGAAGAAAGGCAGAAGGTTCTTCCTTCTGCAGGCTTGGTCTCCTCATCCTCAAACCACACTGTGCTCTGTCCAACCTCATGCTGGGAAGTGACTCCCCCAAACCTCACCCGCTCTGTTCCACTGCTCCCAGCTCCTTCATCACAGAGAAGATGAATTCTTGAATTACACCCGCTGATTGGCATCCTGTTGCTAGGAAACTATAAAGTGAATGTATCATATCTCATAATAAAAGTGCCTCTGACCCATCATTCTTCGAAAGGCAGGCGCATTGAGTTGTAGCCTCGTGTGGGATTGGCCAGTTCTGACTGCCTATCTTTCCACTCCTCTGGTAGCTACTCTCTGACCTCACGCAGGGTTGTCTGTGGCCTGGATTTGGGTTCTGTTCATGGCTAGGGTTGGGAGAGTGGACATTTGTGGCTGGAATAGGGAGCTCAGTTTATGACCAGATTGGTAGGATGTTTAGTTCACAACAGAATTTCAAAGTCTGGGATTGAAATTAGGGTTTAAGCTGGTATGAAGTCATATTAGGGAGGGAAAAGAAGAAAAGGACTGTTGAAGTGTTGGCCATTAAATTATTATAATAAAAAATAATAAAAATTGTCCACCTCAAGAATAAAAACGGTGATTTCAAGTATCAAGCAATCCATGTGGAAAACAAAATCTTTTCAAAGTCATTTCCAGCTCTTTCTTGTAAATGACAAGTGAATTATCGTAAACAAGCAGCCAGCAGTGGATGCTAGCTTTGGGCAGGGTGTCTGGGATCACCCCAGGCTATTTCATCAACTGGCTGGCAACGAGGGGTTGCTTCCTTGACACTCACACGTTCCATTCTGTTTTTGTGGAGGAAGCGTCTCGAGTGGGCCTGGGAGGGATCACGGTGGCACATTTGACAATGAATGTGCTCTCATGCCTCTTGGATAAGTGCATGCGCATGTGAGTTATAGAAAACGTGCAGGCTTTGCCTCCCCCTCCCATCAAGCTGTCATCCACTTTCAGCGCCGATCTATCTCTTGGTTCTGAATATCACTTCCCCCTCTTCTAGCTCTCCTTGGAGTGTTTGTGATCTCACGCAGCCACCTTTATGATAGATGAATCATTCCTATGGCAGCCACAGCCGTCATGAATCCTCTGAGTGGGCTGGCAGGAGGAAACAGCTTTCAAGAGAGCAGAGATCCCAGGGACACCTGGGTAGTCAGGCAATCTGAGAACACTGAACCGATGAAGGTGGGATCAGATCATGTCACAGCCAGAAAGGATGAGATGACTGAGTTCCAGGAAAGGGACTAGTTTTGCTCAATATCCCCAGAGAGTTATAACTCCAGGCTCCTTTATTTCTTGCGCCATAATGTACAAGTACATGAATGAGCAGAGACTAACCATGTGTCACCTGAAGTTAAATGGGGCCAGGTGATAGAATTTTTACGTGTTCTTCTTTTAAACTCATTGACCCGAACACGAAGCTTAATTCAGAGAGTCCAATGCTTCAGGACCAAGACTGCGTCTGGGCCTAAGAGATGGTGTCTCTGAAAACCTCATTCTCCTCAATGCCGTTTCCTTCCCAAGGAATGTGTTCGCTTGCAGTGGTGGCGGTGCTGGGGCTTCCAGCCAACGCAGGCAGCTCTGCAGTTAGCATTGAGAAGGCGTCACACAGATGAGCCCCTAAGACAGGGCATTGGGGGACCTAGCCACATATTTGCTGTGGTTGGCAGTCCATGCTGATGTGGTTTTTTAAAATAATGCCTTATGGATAGGGTTGAGCACTAATTTTAGCGGAGAGAGTAGGGCTGAGACCAGGTCATAGGTACGCAGGGCTTTCTTCCCTGGTGGCCACCACAGGGTTCACCTGTCACTTACTTGTGAGTTCTGAAGTTGCCATCAATATCCCAGTCCTGTGCATGAAGATGCTCCCCTGTTCCATCCTTGCCCAAATATATCCAGGGGTTCCTTTGAAAGAATGAAATGCCTTATTTTATGCTTTGAAGATTTTTTATCCCACATTATGACAGAAGGGTAGGAAAGCTTACATCTTCTGAAAGAATCCACTGCGAAAGACTATGATGTGCATGGAAGGGAGGCACAGCAGCTGTTTCATTTCTGTGCCTTGCGCAGGAGTTTCTGGAGATGGACCCTGAAGGCTGCCAATTGTGCTTTTCCTTTAATGGATTATCCGACAGAGATCCAAACCCCATGGCGAACTGTGCAGAGAACCACAGTGTCTGAGAGCACTGCTACTCGTTCTGAGAAGAGTGGAGTTCCAACTGTCACTTTTCAATCCACTGTCGTGTGGCTGCCGCCCTGCTAACGGAACTCCGTTCTTCTACATCAGTCTGTCCAACAGGTGTTTTTGCCGTTCTGAACTTACATCAGAAATTGGCATAACTGACCATCCACATCTTCATTCGCTCTTATAACAATAGACTTTCCCAGATTTTTTCTCTCTGTTGGCTTTCTTTTGTTGAGTTTTCTCAATACTTAATTCCAAGCTTTTTTTCTTTTCTGTATCTATTGTGAGGAATTCAATGAACATCCATGCCTGTATTGTCCAGTGTGGGAACCACTAGCCAAATGTAGCTATTGAGCATCTGGAATGTAGGTATTTGAATTAAGACATGCTAATAGTGTAAAACACACAACAGATTTCTGAGCCTTATTACAAATGACAGCAAAAATAATGTGGTTACTTCATAGTTACTTTGTAGTAATATGAATATTGATTACTTGTTAAAATTATAATATGTTGAATACATTGTGTTAAACAAAATATATTATTACAATTAATTTCTTATATTTCTTTTGGCTAATATCACACTATGCAATGAATACACTGAAATGTAGCTCTAGCTCAGACCTCTGTTTTAAATTCCAGACAATATAATTAATTGCCAACTTAACATTTTTGTTAGATTATCTGAGGGACACTTTAACATCTACATGTCCACAATGAAATATGAGATGTTCTCCCTTCGATACAATCCTACTTTAGTGACTGCTCCCACCGTTTTTGTATTTCCTTCTTCTCTCCTCCACGGGGCTTCCTGTTTCCAGAATTACAAAAATGCAGAATATCCAGGTGGGAAGGCTCAGTATACAACCACTGTGCTTCAGCCTCCTCTGCAATGTAATGTTGCTACGTGGACATCTACCCAGACGAGAAGCTCTTTTCCTTATAAGGAGCCTATTCCATTTTCGGACAGTTCTATTAGAAAGTTCCCCAATATATTGAACTAAAATTTGACTTCTTGGAATTTCTATTCATCTTTTAATTCTGTGTCCTGAAGCCATACAAGCAAATTTAATTTCTCTTCTACTTGTGAGAATTGTTTAATATTTTGATTGCCCTCTCTTAAGTTCAACATCTCTTGTTCCCTTAATGTGATATCAAGTCCTCTAATTCATTCTTGCCACTTACATTCTATGTAGTCTGTCTACCCATTAAGAACGTGGTTATCAGATGGTCTACCGATTTTAATGGGTAAGCCAAAGACCAGAAAGGGACTCTTACCCTGATTGTCTTAATTTCTGTACCTCTGCTGGTATCACTTGGAAGTATATCCACTTACTAGGGAGTTACATCAAACAAAGATATTGGTTTGTATTAGATTCACATAAATTCAATATATCTTGAATACATGACGTAATTAACCGAGGCCTCTTCCGTCCTCTATTTTTATAGTTTTGCATGACATATATAACTTTGTGATTATACTTACAAGTAGCCATTTCACTAGCAAGACTATTTGGGCACCATTGATTCTGATTCTTTCACTTCCTGTGGTTATTTTTGTGTTAGATTAATGTTATCTAAAAAACTGGTTAGTAAACCTATAATTTCATAGGAATTTTCATCAGCAAAAATGTGTAAAGGACAGGGTGGAAGTCAGCACTCTGTTTTACACTATGAAAGTCTTCCAAGTTATGTCATCCTAGATTTACGGCAGAGCCACTTAACGAACCCCAGATCTCTGTGACAGTGCTTGGTAAATTTTTTCATGATCCCTTCAAATATTTTTTCAGCTCTATTCTATCAATTTTTTCCTGGAACTCTAATTACATTTTCATTGACCATTTGGTACTGTCCCACTGCTCTTGGATTTTCTGCTCCCCGCACCCACCACTTTATCTTTCTGTGTTTCAATTTAGATAATTTCTATTGGCACTGGCGTATTTTCAAGTTCACTAATGTGTCCCTATCTGTTTTCACTGTACTTTATCTCATATCATTTCTATTTGTAGCATTTCCATTTGACTCATTATTTTTCATCTCTTTGCTGAAATTTTGTATTTGTACATGGTCAACCTTTCTTATTAGATGAGAGGTCAGCAAACTTTCTTTTTGTAAAAGGCCAGATGTTGAGTACTTTAGGCTACACAGGCTCTATGGTTTTTCTCATAAATACTCAACTCTGCCACTGTACTACAAAAGTAACCATATACAATCACAAATGAATGAGCGTGCTGTGTTTAATAAAAAATTATTTATAAAAACAGCCCTGGCTGGTGTGGCTCAGTGGATTGAGTGCCGGCCTTTGAACTGAAGGGTCGCTGGTTTGATTCCCAGTCAGGGCACATGCCTGGGTTGCGGGCCAGGTCCCCAGTAGGGGGCATGCAAGAGGCAACCACACATTGATGTTTCTCTCCCTCTCTTCCTCCCTCCCTTCCCTTCTCTCTAAAAATAAATAAATAAAATCTTTAAAAAATGTTAAAAAAACATTATTTATAAAAACAAGCAGCAAGCTGAATTTGTCCTGCATGTCACAGTTTGCTGACCCTTGATCTAGATCCTTTAAAACATTAATTGTAGTTGTTTTAATGTTCTTGTCTGATAGGTTCTGTTATCTCTAAGCTGAGTTCTGGTGACTGCTTTATCTCTTGACAATGACTGTTTTCCTTTTTGTTGTTGTTGTTTTTTGTCTTGTAATTTTTGATTGAATGTCAGAGGTGGTATGTTGAGACCAGAATATTATTTACAAAAGGAATCTGTGCATCTTCTTTTGTTAGACCATTAATGGGAAGGATTATAGCAATCTGGCAAATAATTTCAACTGCACATTTTTTTAAGGATTAGTTGTTCTGAGTGTGGTAGTCTTTAAAGTCCTCAGGTGGTCAGTTGCTTTTCCTCATGCTTTGGAGAAGGGATGTTGCTGACGGCTCTCTCTCTGTGTTCCTATCCCACCCCCAGCTTTCAGTGCACTCCACAGAGGGGTCTCTTGCCTTATTTGACCCAGGTGGTAGGATATTACTCAGGCTTGTGCTATGGATGGGGTAGGTGCTTCTCTCAGGCGACAGTGCTGCAATTAACTTCTGTTTGAGTATTTTTATTTCTTTTTGAAAATTGTGCTATTATGATCTAAGCATCTTGACATATTTTCATTTATAGTTATCTCATTATCCTCAATTCTCATACTAGTGACTTTAAGAAAGCAAAAATAAGTATGATTTTGGATCTTATATTTTTAGGGAAGAAATGCTGGCTCCAGTAATTGTTGTTTTCTCTACAGATTCTGATGGATATCATATAATTGATTCAATAATATTTTATGGACCCTTGCCAGGGATGGATGTCAAGATAACCTATCAGTTTTGTGTCTCTTTCATATATTTTAGGGTGTAAAGTGATTAATATAATCACATACTTAAATTTACTGTTAAACTTCCTTCACCAAATTTGGCCTAAGTAGTCTTCTTTTAATGTATATATTCTTTACTTCCCAATTTCAAAATCATTGTAACTTACATTGTTACCATAGGCAACTACATCTTAAAATTTATTCATTCAACAAGAGTTTATTTAGTGCCTGTGTGTCAAGTTTCAGTTTAAAGCCTGAGAAACAAGCTTGAATAAAATTCAGCCCCAGCCTGTAGGAAGCTCCAAGTCTAGACGCTAAGGCAGACATGTAACAAATATTAATATTTAGACAGGAGAATGTGATAAAAGCAATAACAAGGGAATGGCTGATAAACTATAAACAGGAGTTGGGATGGAGATTCAAGAAGGTTTCAGAGAGTTGATGATATTCTTAAAAAGTCTTTAAAAAGGTAGAGAATTTCACTTGATGCATGAAACAAGAAAGGATATTTCAGATCATGTAAAACCATGTTCAGAGCTCCTGGTTTTAATTCTCACGCCTACATTTGCTTAAATTCTAGAAATGGTGGAACACGGGGGCCTATAGTGGTGAGATGAGACTGGAGAGGGACCTGGGGTCAGGCCGTGAGGGTCACGCTCACTCATTTAGGAATTTGGACATTATCCTGTAGGTAGCAGGATTAATGGAATGATTTAAGATAGAAGAATCACATGATCGAATTTACATTTTTCAAAGTGCTCTTGGGCTGTGTGAATGTACTGAGTCAATGAAGTCTGTTGTTTAGGCTCTGCAGGCACAGAGCTGAAAGCCCATAAGCCTTACAAGGGCCCTCAAGCTGTTTGAGACCGGGTGGCGGGGGGAGGAGAAATATTAGCTTCAAGGTAGGAAAGCTGCGAAGTCAAAATAAAAATTATTTTAATTAAATGCGTATAAATTATGTTCACTACTTAACTACAGCTCAACTAAACTCTAGAATAGTTTAATACAAATAAAGGGAATGTTGTGCTGAATGCGCAAAACTTGTAGAGCACAATAATATAGCAATTTCCCTTTAGGCTTCCCTGTCCCTTCAGAGCCATTCTGTGGAGCTAGTTCTTTCCCTTCTTGTGGAAAGTGCTGAGGCTTCTTTGGTAACTAAAGTTATTATGGTCAGTCTAGTTCCCCAAACAGTCTTAGTTCAATAACTAAAATGCCCCATCCCATTAATAATAAAAACTACATACTTAAAGTTAAGAGTCTTTTCCCTTGCTTTAGGACTTTCTTGGGCCATTGGCTTGTATAGAAATGTCACTGGACTAAACCAGTTTCAATTACTCAGCTAAAGACAACTCCGAGATGATTTTATGAGGAGAAACTTTATTACAAATGAGAAAGCAAAGACATACCAGGGATCACTCCCAAAGTGGTATGACCCCCCCAAAAGGATCTATTCAAGGAAATCATGCATAAACATCAAGGTGAACTTTATCATCGCATGTATAGATGGGGGCACTCCTGAGCAAGCACAGTTAGAAAACCTGGCTCTTTCTACATGCCATGTTAAAAAATGACGGAAAACCTCTGCCGCTGGGAGGAAATTTTGATATTATAAGGGGGTTATAATGAACTGTGTTCATGAGGAGGTCACGAGATGGTCCTCCAAGGTGCTCTGGTTGGCTTCAGATGACTTCAGCCAGATCCAGCCCTTGGTCCTGCAAATCGTCTGGGCTTGTTCTTGAAAAACAGCTTTGGTAACCATCAGGGATGCCATAGATATGAAGGGAAGTTGAACTAATTCAGTTTCAGCCTTTCTGTTAAACTCTTAGCAAATGACAGGATATGGCTACAAAAAACCCAGGATGATCTAAATGGGTCTACAGGCTAATCTAAACAGGGTTATTAATTCTAAATAAAAGTCTATGCTAGGCTACCTGCCAGGCTGTATGTACAGGTTAGGTTACAGAATGAGGTTTGATTGGTTTCTTCTGTATTTAATTATCAGGGGTTTTAATCATTTTTTGGCACTCATTAACTGCCTCTGAATCTTCTAGGGTTGATGCAGGTGTTGGGGGAAAGGGGTGGGAAGAGTGGGTAAGGGTCAGGGAGAGATCGGTCAAAAATGGAAATGTATAAAATGGTCAAAGTTATGTAGGCCATAAAGAGGTATAGAGTTTGGTGGCTTCGACTTGAGAGTGAGAGGAAAAGAAGCATTTAGAATGACATCTGGCTTCCATGGTGCATCTAACTGGACTAGGCTCTCAGTTCATTGATTCAAGAAACATAACTGCCTACCTTATATTTAGATCCATATGAAGAAGACATTTCCAGTCCTAGAACAGCTCCAAGACTATTGGGGAGAGCAGTAAACACACAACTAAAATAGCTTGTGAGGAAAATTATAACAACGTTGTATCTCGGAGGTTCTGGGAGCACAAAGGTACCGCCATGCAGCCTGGTACCAGGGAAGGTTCCCTTTGGAAATGTAGACTAGCTGGTCTTAGTTTGTTAAACATTGACTGTGGTGCCCATAAAGATGTGAAAATGGTGTTGAGTGTACAGATCTAGGGCCATGGAAAAGGTTTACTTAATATAGATGTTTAGAAGTTATTGGCACAGAGGTATAAGCAGAAATAGATGAGGAAGATAATCTAGGGAGAAAATTAACTCTCTGATGAATATTCCTGAAATGAACAATGGAGGCCTAGGGAATATATAACAAATGAAGAAAAGCTGAAGAAGGATGCTGGAGAGAACTGGGCAAAGAGAGAGGAGTTCTAGAGGCCAACAGAGAAGAACTTTCCTGGGAGGAGCAAATAATTATTACCATAAATGCTGCAAGAAGCTCAGATGTTGGGTAGGCCAGCAACTGGGCCAGAGAGACCTGGATTTCCCCTAGCTTCCATTTACAATCTGTTGACTTTGGGCAAGTTATGTAACCATTTAGCACTAAACTATGGGGTTTTGTGTGCATTTTCTAGTTCGTCCCTAAAGCACAGGGTACTGATTCTTCCATCACAACAGCCACATTCATGATTTGTGCTGAAAGTCTGCCAAAGAGTGTGTCCAGAGACAGTTCTCTTCCCCAACCTCTGCGTCTTTAATCCCAGCATTTCCTTCCACACCACCTAAATCATTAAACCCTGATGTCCTTTTAGTGTGAGTCCTTCCTCTCCCTGCTCAACTCTCTGGGTTCCCATCTCCTGCAGTTCAAGGCTTCTGGAATGCAGAGCTGTGCACAGACGTTTTCATCCTATGAGCGCTTGACTGCTACTCAGATGGTGCCTCTGAGCAGATGTTCTGCTGTGTACTTCCCCCCTTCCCCACTGTTGTGTTTTCTATGCAAACACCAGATTGCACTGCTGCTTCCTTCTTCCTGGAGAAAACCCAGCTCACGATGGTGATGGCGGAAGTTGCGCTTTCTGCCTCTTAGAGATGGTTTGTGGTGCAAAGGCATTGCACAGTGGAGTGATAGACAAAAAAAAGGCTTAGGAACTGCAATTTCATGCCGTGACCTGACCTACTCATGACCCGCTGTCTCTGGCATTTCTTCCATTCAGCCGGTGCTCCACAAGAAATCTCTTTTCTCTACTTCCTTAGCCTTGCCCTGTGTTCCCATGTGCTTTCCTCAGTCTTCTGTAATTGTGCATCCTCATGTTAGTCTTCCCAACACGTTGGGTTATCTCCTGACAATATGTGGGGTTAGGAGATGGAGTCAAGGAGTCCATGGAATCATTGTGCTTTATAATAATAGCTGAAAAACCTTGGTGAAAATGGGAGAGAAAGGAGGGTTGCCTGCTGGGCAGGCCTCCAGGGTGGTGAACTGTCGCCATGAGGGTCAATGGTGACATTATAGTGGCCTCTTTCCTCTCCATTTTCTCTTGTGAACTTCTCTTTGATTGCTTACTGATAATTTGATTGTAGAAAGGGATCCAGGGCTGTGGAAGACAATTCCCTGCTGTTAAAAAAAGATGCTCTTTTCCCTTACCTCCTGATTTCCCTTACCTCCTGATTTCCCTTTGGAAATTTATGATTGGCAAAAGCCTTTCATTTCTATATTTATTTCGTTGATGGTGAATAGACACTGTTAGTCCTTCATGTGATAGAACTAGCTGCTTTCACCTGACTCTGGCCATCTCTCCTTATTAGAAATAGCAGTCTTGATGAAGCTGCTCACAGTTCCCACCCAGACTGTTATGGACAGGACGCATTCCTGTGCATTCATTTGAATGTTTAACAGAGCCCTGGAGAGTTAGGGAAGATTCCAGAGATGGTGGTGATGGAGTCAGGGGAGCTGACGGAGAGAAAAGGGCTGGAGTGACTCACTAACTGACCAATCTAAATTTTCATTTGTATCAAGACAAGGCAAGCAAATGATGAAAGGCAGGTGTGCCCTCAGACCTGGGAGGGCTTAATGCCCCCATTCGGGAGTGTATTTTACCATCCAGGCTTCCTTCATGTCACATAGCAGATCGTGTTCTGAAAATTTATATATGACACTTTTTTCTTTTAAGGAAGTCAGCAATACTTTTATTTATAAAGTGAAGAGTACATTGCAGGAAAAAGTATGACCTTTACAGCCAACCCACCTGAATCAAACCATGACTTTGCCACCTTATTCATTCATATAATCAGCCATTCATTCATTCCAAATAATCTATCATGAGCATTCACTGTCCCAGGCATAATTCCAAGAATAAGGGAGATGACACTAGTCAATTTTCTATGTCAACCTGGATAATTTAGTAACTTGTCTCAGCCTCAAGTTCTCATCTATAAAATATGAATATTACTTACCGTGCAGGTTGTCATGAAGGTTGAATAAGGACAGGACAGCTTGGCATATATCAATTTTCTTTATTGAGGATTATGATTATGTTAGTAATATCCCATATTTCGCATATTACAAACTATTTTTAAAAAAGTGAAGCCTACCTACTTAGAATGACTTACAATGTTATTCCTATAAGTGTTTTCCCAAAGTAAACATTTCTCTCCCACTAATAGTCTTGACTTCTACTCATTCAAGCTCACTGCAATAGAGATTTCAAGAATCAACTCAAGTTCTAAATGTTAGAGCTATAGCATTAAACTTGGCTTCCTTCTGTACAGAAGAGCTCTCTAAAGAGCACAAGCTCGGGAGTCCCCAGGCCGGACTTAATCTTAGTTTTGACAGAATATAATCTGGAATTACTTGCTTTGCTTTTCTCTGTACTCCCTTTCTCCAACTATAAAATGGTTATAATAATTTTCTTACTTCATTTTATAGTAATTTTGTAGAGATTAAATGCAATTAATGACATGATAGCATTTTAATATTTTGTATGCATTTTTTATTTTCTTATAAGTACTACATGCTAACTGATTGAAATGGAAGAATGAGAATAATTAGGCATGACTTGCTTAGTTCTTGGTCTTAGACATCATCATATTTTCTTATCTTTTGTAAATTTGTACACTTAGATGTCTATTCTGAATAATAAGCAATGGTGATGGTGGATCCAGGTTTAAAACCTGTGGGTTTGCCAAAATTTAAATTTACAAACTAGATACATTTGAGGCTGAATGTTTATATTAGAAAGTATTTTATTTTACCAAAGTAGGTTTGTTTGACTTTCTTAAACTAGTAGGAGCCAACAGCAGTGCATTTTAAGCATATTTAATGTTTTAAACTACTACTACTGCACAATTGGAAATATTAATAGTAATACTAAGGTAGTAACAGCAGAGCACATATTAGTATTTGGATTTTGTTAATACCCAGCTCAGTGTACTCTGTGACAGGACTGAGCTATCCCTGTACCTACACAAAACCCTATTGAGTCTGTCGTTCTGTGTTTAGTTTGGGGCTTTGGTTTGGTGGTTGATTTTAAATGAATTCAAAAGAAATCATTATAGCTAGGAGGTCTAGAAGGAAAATATGTCGAGCAGTTTCTAAACTATAATGATTCAAGTCACAGGTCTACTCTATGCACCTGTTGTGAGTACTTGGTCCTCTGCTAGGAGATGTACATGCAGGACGGCTTCACTGAAGAGGTGATTTTTGAACTGAATCTTGAAAATTGCATAGGGGCTGATGATGTGAAAAAGGAGTTGAAGGATAAACAAGGTATAGAGGATTGTGTGACCAGTTAGAAGAAGGATGATCAACATGGGCAGCTGCTTTGCATGTAGGGAGCAGTGGAGCAGGTCTGCTGGAAGAGGTTGCAGAGATGGTCAGGAGACAGACTGTGGAGGGCCTCCCCTGCCATGTTATAACCTTGCTGCAGTGCAGTCCTTACAAAGCACATCAGCTCCTTCTCCTCAGGACATTGGCTCTATGAATTTTTTCACTGAGCCCATGAGGCAAGGGCTGTTTTGTGATTATGCTAAAGATTGCACTCTTAGGCCCAGTGTGCTGATGAGCTAAGGTACACAAAACACTCTTCTGCTTGGGGGGGTCAGAATGAATGTGTCCCGCCCACTAGTTTCCTGTAATGATAAACTAGATGGCTTCTTTTTTTTTTTCTTTCTGAAGGGCTTGCTGTTGCCTTAGTGTGTACAGCAGTTACAGAGTTATTAAAAAGTGATCACAAAATTACATACATTGGGTGTGAGAAAGCACTTGATCTCTAAGAATATACAGCCTGATAAAGCCAGTCAGTGTGGAGTTAGGGAGCTCAGAGGGATGTGGGTACTGGGGTCAAGGGATGGGTTAGGAGAGAGGGCATGGACTGATTAGGGTTCTGAATGGAAACTTAGTGACAGGGGCAAGGAATGATAGAAAACCCAAGAGCTTAAGACCAGGACACTGAATTTGATTTTGAAAGCACTTGGAGATAGAATAAACTGTAAATGCTCGTATTTGCTGTGGAGCAGAAACTTCTTCAGTAGGAGCCACCTGGAGAGTCAGAGTCAAAGATGGGCATGAAGCTGTAGGACTCGGAGGCCCCGAGCTTGCCTATGATTGCAGCAATACTAAAGAAAAGTGTTTTGAGAAAAGTCAGAGGTTGTCGGCTGCTGCAGTTGGAGGCAGAATGAATACGGGGAGCAGAGTAAAGTGGAATCCGGGAGGACTCCTGGGCTACTTGGCCGCCAGGACCCAGCAGGGAATGGCACTGCTCAATGCTTTCTTGTTGTTAATCATTTTTCTCATTTTCTCTAGTTGTTAACCCTGGGACCATACTAATCAACTCCTCGTTGCCCTGCCCGTGGCTTACATGGTTCCTTGGTTATTACATCTGAGTTTAATCATTGTCCAAACTGAGCTCCATGTCTTCCTTGCAATTTCACCCCTGATTCAGTTTGTGTTTTGCCAGGAAATGTAGCTGTGCGGAAATGGAAAGAATATATTTAGAGAGAGGAGAGTTAAGAAGGGAAAGCCTGGTCTAGAAGAGGGAGGTGCATGGGAGATTTATCCCCCCTGATTCCTAAGACAGTAATGAAAAAACTCAGAAAAATAAAGAAAAATCAATACTTCCCACGGCTTGCTGTATTTTCTCTTTTTCTCAATGCATAATGAAGAAGGTAGAGAAGTAAATTGGTCTCCAGAAAAGTAATTAAATCAAAAGCATCAGAATGCAGTCAACTTGACATTGAAGTAGCAATTGTCTGGAAGTCATGTTCAGCTTCCACTCCCACCTTTCTCTGCATAGGCTCCTTCACTCTAGGGGTCCCTCATGGGGCAGACACAGAGTGAGGAGGAGGCAGAACTAAGTCAATCACAGGTTCTTCAATTACTAGCAACTGTCGATGCTGGCCAGCATCAATTGATGCTTTAAGGCTTCACAGGCATTATAAGGATCTCTCTACTCTCTACCACTGTTTAATTTGGAGATGCCAAAGATGAAGATTGGCTCTTTAAAGACCAGCTCTCAAAATCTTAGGGGAATTTATGAATAGATATGGGAATTTTTCCCCAGAAAATGCTGCCAGATATTTTGATGCCCTGTGGAATACCTCACTCTGGAGAATGGAGTATTTTCTTTTATCAGTATACAAACATTCCATTATTTTCCCCACCTTTAAATTCAATAAACATATATATCTTTACTTCCATTTTCCACATTAATAGCCATTTCCTTTAGTTCCTTTAAGAGAAAGTCTCCTCAAAAGAATTGTCTATGATATACACTGTCCCCAGTTTTTTAATTCCTGTTCTCCTTTGGGTCCACCCACATTAGACTTTCTCCTACACCATTATAATAAAAATGCTCTTGACAAGATTACCAAGAACCCCTGTTTGATAAATCCTAGAATCACTTCCTAGTGCTCACCCTATGAGACTTATTAGCTACTTTCTATACAATTGTTGACCTCTCCCCACTGGACACACTTTCTTAGTTTGGCTCTGAGTTTTCATCCAATCTCATAAGCTACTGGTCCTTCTCAGTCTTCATCCTTCATTCCCTCTTATCTCCCTGACTTCCTAACATTGGAGTGCTGCAGGGCTTAGTACTTAGACCTTTTTGCCACTCCTTCACTTACTTCTTTGTGATTTTATTCAATTGCATGGTTTCATACACTACATCAAAACTATGACTTAAAGGTTTATTCTCCAAGCCCAGACCTCCTCCCTGAATTTCAGACTTATATAACCACTGAGTACGCAATACTCCCACTCAGAATGTTTAATAGAAACTTCAGACTTAATATGTTCAAAGCTAAACTCCTGATCTTTCCTGCAAATCTGGCTCCTTCTGATGCTTCCTCTTCTCAGTTAGTGCCAAGACTGTTCCTTCAGTGGTAGAGGCCGCAGGGCTTGGTGACATCCTTGTCTCCTCTTTTACATAGCCCTCACCTAAGCATCATCAAATCCTACTGTCTCTACTTTTGAAATATTTTCAAAATCATATCACTGCTCACCCACACCTCTACTGCTATTCTGGCTTAAGCCATTATCTTGGGACTGGATTATTGTACTACAATTTATTCTTTGAATAGCAGAGAATGGCCATGTCCAGGTGGGATTATTGCACATGTATTTTATAGTTATCTTTCTGATATTGAATTCTAACTTTTTTGTGTTATGGTAAAATCTGATTTCCTCATTTCATTCAATGATTATTGAGGTTTACTATGTTTCAGATGTGAAGATTTTATTAATGTATAAACCAGACAAAGTTCTCCTTGGAATTATATTCTAAAATGAGGAGAGAAACAGTTAATGTAATTAGGGAGTAAGAATTTCAGAAGGTGGTGGCATGTAAATTCAGAAGCTGGGTAAAGGAGACTGGCCATGTTGTGTATGAATGTGCATGTACCCATGTATGTGGTATATAAGTATGTTATACATGTTATGGTAGAGATAGGGTAGAGTTTTAAATAGAATGGTCAGAGAAAGCCATCCCCAAAACATGAGATTTAGGTATATCTTGGAGGAGAAAGGGGATTGTTCTCTGGTGAAGAATGTTCTGGTCAAAGGGAGCATCCAGTGCAGAAGCTCTGAGGCAAGATCATGCTGAATCACAGACATGATCACTGGCATGTCTGAAATGGCCAGCGTGACTATGAGGAGTGACTGAGGAGGAGAGGTAGGAGAGATCAGAGATAATAGGAGTGTCACTTGGGTATTGGAGAGGGGACTCCTGATCTTCATTTATTTGTACCTATCTTCATAAAAGAGTTGTTTACCAAAAGAAATTATTTACACAAATGGCTTTATTTTGACCTCCAGGAATCATTAGATAATTCCAATAGCATAGGTTTTTTTGGATTCTTGGGAAGACTCTGGAAATCAGTGTTAATCACTTAATCAGATTAATGATTTAATCAGTGTTAAGGAAGCTCAAGATTTTGCTCTTTTAATCTGATCTTTATACAAGAATCATTCACTCATTTAGTCAACAAATTATTTTTTTTTCTTCAAAATTATTTATGTAAATATTCTTAGGCTGATTTCTAGGAGATTTAGACAAATCAACATGCAGCCACTTTTACCCGCTCATTTCACCTTAGAAATCTGAAGTGCCGCAGCAGCTGTCCTCAGACCAGCCAATATTACCCAAATTCCGCTTGAACAAGCCAATGCTTCTTGTTTATACCAGAATTCATTACTGCATTACTTTAATTTTTATGACTTTTATATTGCAGCTTATCAGAAAATTGAAAATAAGTCCCAGATCCCCCTAAGCCATACCTTCTCTGGGCCTTGCATTCTAGATCTTTCTGTGACTCCTCACATTCCTGAAGTACCTGGTGTTTCAGATTGCTTGCCATTTAGTTCACCCTCATTTAGACAAGGACATTGTAATTCTTCTATTTCTATGTAAGAAAAATTCTTGGTATTGAAATTGAATTTTTACATTTTTTTTTGTGAGTTAAAGTCTGACAGTGGTTATGGACAAAAAGGTGATGAAAACAATTAAATCCTGGAGTCAACGGTCACATTATGTCTTGGCACATTATGGAAAGAGTTTCCTTTTCTCACACACACAAAAAAAGTTCTATAATAGATTTTCCTTAGCTCTGGTAAAGTAGATTAGTTACTTCAACTTAATTTATTGTATGTACTTTCTCAATCTGTTGAAGATCCCAGTAATCAAACTCGCCATGCGTTTCTATTTAAATTCAATTTAAATGGTATTAAAATGAGTTTACATTTGGTTCTGTCTGTGTTTATAACTAGTGTGACTCGTGGTGCCATGCAAGTGCCCAGCGCATTGCAAACGCAAAGGAATTAGGTGTCTCTCCTAGTTTAATGTCTTATTTGTGACATGAGTGAAGTTAAGGTGGACCTGATGAGGCATAGCATTTCCCGTTCTATTTTTTCCCTGGTGATAAATATCACTTTCCCTGAGTGTCATGAGAATTTGTTTCTGTTTTGGAAAAATCCTTGATTTATTGAAAAGTAAAGTTGGCAGAAGAAGCTCTGAAGCTATATATTAAAGCATCCATCCACTCACTCAAACCTCTACCCAACAAAGTTTTGTTTTATACTTGGGAAGGTCTTCTAACATGACAAGGGGTATTTCTTCTGTGGACTATCTTTTAGACCCTTTGAAACCTCATCTATTATTAAAGGTACAGCTGAGAATTATTTCCATATGAATTTTTTCTCAGCCTTCAGCCAGAGTAGCATTTTCTTCAAGTGCCAAGATCCACCGTAGCACCTCACCTACATCATCGATCCCACTGACTTGCATCTGTGCATGGTCAGGTTTTCATTCCTAAGTCCTGCTCTGCATTGAAGCACCTGGTAGACATTTCTTTTTCTTGACTGTTGTGAACCCCAACCCTCTCCCTCTGGTAGAATGCATTATCATGTAAGCTACCATGACTGACCCTGCTTCTGACTACAGAGGCCCCAAAGTCTGGAAAGCAGTTTTCTCTTGCTCCCAACACTGGGGCATGGACACATAACTAATTAGCTGACAGCATAATTCTACCTAGAACCTTAATTTGTGGCCTCGATGCCCATCACTAGGGGCTGGGGAGAACTGATTCCAGCCGTGCATGGTGATAGGAGCCATTGTCTGGTGGGGGTCACAGCTCTGGCTCAGCAGGGGCCCCCAGTGTCCAATGGTGACATCAGTAATGTTTCATCCAGACCATGATCTTGCCTCTGCTTCTGGTTTCTGCCCATTTTCTGGGCCTGGCTTTTCACTTACATGTCAAGACTGCAAACTACCTAGTTGTTTTCTAATAAAACATCGTTTTTGTTGTTTGTAGCCAAGAACCTGAACTGGGGGAGGAGGAACCTTTGTTTTATTCAGATTTGATTGATTAATGAACACTTATCGAATGCTGGAGATCATGCTGGATCTGTGGGAGCCATTGGGGAATCGGCAGGCCGAATCGTTCAGTGAGCTGTCAGGTTAAATCTGAGGGTGCGAGATTCGGGACCAAGCTTTGGAATAGTCTTTCTCCCTTTACCTTGCTTTTTTTTTGAATATAGGACCTGAGTCTAGACTTTCAGCAGCCTGCAGGTTGACTTGTTACCTCTTTAACGTTTCAGGGTTTTGGTGTTCAGGGGTGCTAGAAACCTCAAGACCAAAAATGTTCCTGGATACTTAGAGCCATTAAAGGATTTTGAATTGAGAAGGGGTGTAACTGAGGGCATCACTCACTCTTGCAGTGTGGCCTGCAGTCGCTGCTTTGGTACTTAATGCAAGTATCAGGCACCCAGGCACAGAGGAGAGAGGGTGGCAGTGGGTGGTCTGTCCTTATCACAGTTTTTCTGGGTCCTGGTCTTGCCAGGGAATTTGCAGAGATGAGACCTTTCCAAACTCTGAGCACAGAAGGGCAGGCATGGGAGGCAAGGAAGCCCTGTCTGTCCTGTCGCCAGCCTGTTGGTGTACAGATACGCCTTGGGTCTAGAGAACTTGGGCCTGAGGTTTCCTGGTGGTTCCATTGCTCTGCCACCTCCTGCCTGGGTTCCTCTGGCCCTGGCAGAGCCGTGTGTATTGTGTGTGTGTGTGTGTGTGTGTATGTAAGGGGCTGCAGAGAGTGTCCTCTCAAAACAGCACTCTGCCATGAGGAGTGGAGGTGGCAGCTCTGGAAAAGATGAGATGGACTGGAAATTCCTTTGAACTTCCTGGGTACAGTTAGCCAAAAGGACGCTAGGTGATTTCTGTGTGACCCTCGACCTCAAACATTACTCTAGGTTCTGCCCAGGAAGCTGCCATGCCTCAGTTTACACCAAACTATTTAAATGGAAAGCCTGACTGAAGCCTCTCCGTGCCCCAAGCACACAGCCTGCATTTCAAAACTGGAACAAAGGGACATTTGTTCTCTCCCCTGGGTGGCTACAAAGCATTTTCAAAAACATTTGGAGACAAATTATGTTGATTTGACTTAGGATAAAATCAATGGGTTGTTTTTCTGAGAAAGATGAAAGGCCATCACTTCATTACACACCCCCTACATCTGCTTTGGAAATAGACAGCCTGTGAGAACGTCACCCCTTGTGTTTATTAGCAGTACTTCTGGGGCTGTTCCTATTAAATTGTTTTGAGGTCAACATGAAATGCCAACTGGAATGTAACAAAAAGATATCAAAATAGAATAGCCCTCTTTGTGATCATTAAGACGATGTTTAAAAGGGAGAAATCTATACTATTGACCCAACTTTGATATTTTCTGCTTTAGTTTCGGGTCGTCATCACAAATCTCAGTTACTAAACTCATTACATGTTGCAGAGGCTCCCTAAGCTGTGTGATTAATAATCCTCTTCTGAATTGAGGCATCACTAATAGGGCATTATAATCTCTGGTGCGTGAGAAATATAGCCATCAGGGCCAGCTAATGTCTGCAGCCTGGGACAGCGACTTCTGTGTAAGCCTGTTCTGACCTATTCTTGGATCCTGAATCTCTTGTGGCTTAAGTTATGCTGAATAACAAATTAGCATTGCTGATAGTGTTATGGATCTTTATTCCTTATTGGTTTTAGATAGAGGCCATCGAGAAGGCTTGTCATCAACAGAGGGTGTTGCTGGGTGGGGATTCTTAGATCATGAGCAACTGTGTGTGGTTCCTCTGTCACCACTCACATCCTCTCCATAAATATTTTAACCTGGAAGTGACAACATCTAACTTGTAACAATAAGAACAATAGCAGTAACTACTGTATTTCAGTATAATTATGTACTTATACTTAAATGATCCCCTGATTCTGTGTATGGGAGCTTATTCTTTGAAAGTCAGGTTATATTATTATATCAGAATATTCCACAGCTTGTGTGGTATCTCTTAAATGAGTTAGACCTCTACAGAAGATTCTGATTTGAGCCAGGAAAACCAGAATTTAGATAGATTGGAGTGGGAAGACTTGCAGAATTTCTCACCGCTGTATCCTCTTAGATTTAGACTTTGAAAATGGGAAGTCGGTTCTTTGATGATGGTTTTCTGTTTAGAGGTATGATGGGACTTCTGGATGCCTCAGAATGCAATCTGCTTCCTGTAAGTGGGTTACCAATGTATGTGCTTCGGTGGGGTTTTGCTTGATTCTTGGCAAAAAAAAAAATTTTTTTTTTTGCAAATTTTCTTTGAAGTATACAATAGATTATAAAGAAAAGATTTTGGTTTCCCCCATGGGCTAGGACTTTAGAAACCATGACTTTAAAAAAGAAGATTTTATTTATTTCTTTTTAGAGAGAGGGGAAGGGAGGGAGAAAGAGAGGAAGAGAAACATCGATGCATGTTTGCCCTGCGCGCCCCCTACTGGAGACCTGGCCAGCAACCCAGGCATGTGCCCTGACTGGGAATCGAACTGGTGACCAGCACTCAATCCACTAAACTACACCAGCCAGGGGAAACCATGACTTTTTGAAGCCAGTGTAATCAGGTCTGCGGTTTCAGGAAAGACTAGCGAAACAACAGTGATTTGGGCTGCTGTTCTATGTACTCTTTTGGAAATGGTCTTAGAAAACTGTCCTTAGGATAAATAGACTCTTTGGAAGTCCTAGTTTTTATTCTAGTAATGATAAAAAAAATAAAAATAAAATAGAAATATCCCTATATTATAGATGAGGAAACTGAATCTTAGATGGGATAGTATCATTCTAGTAACAAGACAACTGAGAAAAAGCTAAGGACCCAACTTAAAGTGATGACAAAGCTCCGACTGCGTATGTGATAATGATCTTTCATGGCTTAGAAGGGAGGCTCAAATTTGGCTTGACCCAGAAGAGAAACCCATCTTTCCCCCTCACCTCATTATCCAACAGCCTAATGTACACACCTAGGCACCACATGGGGTAGGTTATTTTCTATAGTCACTGTGGTCCAGGCAGAGACTGGGATGCTGCCAAATGGGGAGCCATTTCAATGTGATGTCAGACTGATGTGATTCCTATGGACCTAAGTTCTACTGCTCTGACACTGTTTTTTGGCAAGGAGAGAAGTCAACCTTGTAGTGTTTTCTGGCTCAGTTGGTGCTCAATGAATGTTTATTAAATTGAAGAGAAGGTTCCAAGCTTGGTGAAAACCTTAGGAAGCTCTTACATGTGCATCGTACTTTTGCTTTTCTAAGCATTTGCATATCTGTCATCTTATGGGAACTTCATTTAACATCTATGAAAATATCCCCACTCTGCAGAGGAAAACCTAGTTTAAAGAAGACTTGAGACTATCCGAAGTTCACAGCAAAAGTCAGTGTTAAGTTGGGCCTGGGAATCAACTATTAAAGTTTGAGGCATAGTGTGCTTCCCAAAAAAATCTTAGTGGGTGCTATATTAGTCAGGGTTCTTCAAAGAAGCAAAAAAATGTATCTGTAGAAATAATGTTTAGGCAAATATCTGTGAGCCAGTGAAGCTGACAGATAAAATTAACCATCACAATATACCACATCACCTTACTATACTTGCTTTTGGATTGAGAATTACATGTTGCTCTTACGGGTCCAGGAGAGTAAGCTATCAACCTCCATTTATTTAAAGCCAAGGACATCATTAAGTGGGTATTAAAGTCGATTGGAGGCTATGTTGATCAGTTAATGTGAGCTTGAAGTTATAGCTGTAGCTCTCCATGTGGTCCACAGACCAGTAGCCTTATATCATGTGGGCACATGTTAGATAAAATCTCAAGGCCACCTCAGTTCTACTGTATGAGAACCTGCATTTTAACAAGATCCTCAGGGGACTTGTAAGCACATTAAAATGTGAGAATCACTGCTGTTCCACCCACCCAGAAGTGCCTGCCCCCCGTTCCTTAACTGAGTGAAGAAAATGTGTTGGGGTCCCACTGCAAGCTGTTTTGCAATGGATTCTTCTGGGAATGTTCTGAGGTAGAAAAAACAAAACAAAACAGGAGCTCTGTAAACTGTTACTCAACCTTGGCTGCACACTGGAATTACTTGGAGAGTTTTAGAAGTAGTCTGAAGGCTGGGACCCCACTCCCTGATAATCGGATTTTGGTGGTCTTAGGTCTGGCCTGATCTTGGGGAAGTTTCTGATCTTTGCAGTTGAAAATAATCTGTAGCCAAGCTTGGAAACCACTTCTGGAAATGGAGCATGGGAGCCGTTCTTCAATGTCGTCACTTCATTTCTGAGTCAGATCGGAGGCAATCCTTTTGCATGCTTGCTCATTCATTCATTCATTCATTCATTCATTTATAACTCTGGAGTAACCTGTAGGATGTACATAGAACATGGGTGGCTTGTGGAACTGTGGGGAGAAATGTTGAGGAACAGCATGAGGCACGGGGCAAATACAGGAGGCACAGGAGAAGGAAGTCTGATCCGCGTTCTTTATAACCCAGTGCTCACGTCCTGAGCGCATTTCTTGTTTATTCCCAGTGGCAGGAAATATTAGCTGTGAAGTCAGGTATCACAAAATTTCACACTGAGGGGAGCACACTGAAAGCTCTGGGTGCAGTTCCTGTTTTAATATGATGAATACCTACTCTTCTCAGCTCTGAGTAATGGTGCTTCCCTCAAAGGTCACAGAGATTTTGTCCATAACAGTCTCATCTGTTCTCTCCCATGCTGCCATTTCCTTGCTCCATCCCTCCCTTCTGCCTTCCTTTGCCAATGAACACACAATTATTAAGCACCTTCTGTATGCTTGAATATCCTTTGTCGTTGGCCCTTTGATTATATATGTACATTGTGCCTTTCTGAACCTTTCTTGTTCACTCCCATTCCTTTTAAAATGTTGGGTCTCAAATGCAATCCAGAACTTTAAAGAAGGTCTGGAAAGGAGAAAGGATGAGGGAAGTTTGACTTTCTCACATAGGATATTTGTTCTCACTTGTGGACAACTTGGAACCCTTGCTTACCTTTCTTCGTCCCAAAGTTCAAATTTTATTCCTGCCTGTGGAGGTTTAGCAAATCTGTCTAACTTAGTCTAGTCTGCAAATTTGATGAGCACGTTGTCAATCCCTTCATCTCAGGCATCAATAAAGACATTGAATAGGCAATAACAACATCAAGTCCTGTCGCGCTCTGGGACAAAGGCATGGGTGTTTACAACAACACTCATGATCCAAGCAATCCTGCTGATTAAACCCCTACTTTCTTCTTAGAGTCAGGAGGGCTCGGGGGGATTATAGTAACACAGGGAACTTCAAATGTCACTAGAACTGGTGTCAAGCAGTCTCCTCATCTCTCTGCTCTTTCGATGCATGAAGTGCTCCTCACCCCTCTCCCTGGAGCCTTCTGTCTTTCGTTTTCATCTTCTCCCATTGACTTGGCTACTGAGGTTGAAAGCACATTTGTGTAAAAACACCTGCATGTTGCCCTTGATACTGAATGATTTCTGGCCATGAGTATTTCCACCATAGCTCTTCCTCTTCCCCAATTCATGCAGCCTTTGGTATCCTAAAATTTTGTCCCTGCATTTCATCTGAAAGAAGCACAGCGTGCTGTTTTGATGTTGATAGGGGTACTGAGGCTTCTTTGCCAATGACCAGGAGGGGAGTGGGCTTTAATTATTTTGAATGCTTGAGATATAATTTCTTCTACCTATGTTGAGATACAAGATTGAAGGAACTTACTTTTGAGTGTTACCATAACAGTTTCCTGATTGGAGTATAGAAGTCATTCTGGGAATATTTCCAAGGCAATGATTCTTCATTCTGAAATGTCAGGTAGTCAGCAGCCTGTGGCGAGGCCTCTTCTCAGTGCTTTCTCTTTGTTTGGCCTCAGATTATCCCTTGACTTAGAAATGAAATGCCAGTACAGTTAATAACGGAACTGGCGTGGAGACGTAGAGTCATTTGTCTCCATAGAGTGAAACAAAAGCCCTTATCAACCCAAGCAAACAAATGACAGTCCTTCTCCTGCAAAAGAACTTTTGTTTATCACTGTCCATCTAGGAAACTTTCAGTTTTTGCTTTAATCTAAACCACCCATTTGAAACACCAATGATAACTAGAAATAAAGACAAATGATGTGTATCTCTCTATACTTTGAAATGGGCACCCTGCCTTATCTCTGGTCCTATAACTACACACACTCATTCCCCTATCACAGGATTTAAATGTCTTCACTGTTCTCTGTGCATGAAATGCTTATTCCAGCCTCTACAACTTGTTACTTGTTCATTTTCATTACTGGAAAGCAACCTCCCCACTCATACTTCTGTAACTACATAAATGCTAGTCCCAGCCCCACCCGCTCCATCATTCCCTCTTCTAATCATTGCCTCACCAGGGAAAACTTCCTTATCCTCCACAGTGTACTTCTTACTCTCCTTTGCCAGACACTGCAACATTCAGTGATGATCTGGCGGTATGTTTGTTGTTCATTCATTCACTTCTCCATCAAAAAATTATTATTAAGCACCTACTTTATGCCAAGAATTATAATAGGATCCATGGCTTAATGGTGACCCAAAACAGATGTGTACCTACCGTGATAGAACTTACAGTCTGGTGAAGGACACAGACACGAGAAACTGCAAATAGTATAAAATTAAAAACTACTTGCAATGCTTGTGCAAGAATAATTATTGGGCACTTTGAGAGTGTGTGTTTCTCCTGACAAAGTAATTTTAGAGCTGAAATTGAAAGGATAATCAGAAATTACTTAGGAAAGGTAGGGGAAAGGTAGAATATTCTTGCCATGGGCAACGTAACGTCCCAGAGTGGAAACCAGAAGATCAATATGGTGCTGAGAGCGGGGTGTGTGTGCTGCAAGAGAAGGCTACAGGACAGGTAGAGCTCGGGCAGGTTGTGTCTTGTGGACCTTGCAGGAAATTTTGGTTTTTAATCTAGAAGCAATAGGAAACCATTATGAGCTTGGTTGGTAAGCAGGGCAGGGCCATGACCTTAGTTTTGTTTTGCAAATTTCACTCTGGGGCTATCTGAGAAAAGATTAGACCATAGTTTTTGGAGGATCATTTAATAAGTTACTATTGTAGTCCAGAGAAAGAAAAGTTGGCAGCTTCAGACAGGGCGATAGTGGGGGAGATGGAGAGGGTAGAATGATGTAGGAGGTAGGATGGGTAACACTCTGTGATGCCATGGGGGTGGGGGTTGAGGAGAGCAAGAAGCCCAGGGTTGCTCCAAGGGGTCTGGCATGCACAGAGTTGGAAGGTGATGTTATTCATGGAGAGGAGATCATGGGCTTGGTCTCAATGCTGTTGAGTCCAGGGTATTTTTCAGTCACAGTGGAGTTCAACATATGGGTCAGGAGTTTTGAGGGTAGATCTGGACTAGAACTATCAGTTGGGAAGCTTAGATGTGAAAAGGTAATTGAAGCTCTGAATGTGGGTAGCAATGCCTGGAGAGAGAGTGAAATGCTTACTGGTCTACCTAAACATTGAAGCATTCTGTTCTATTCTGTGTGTGTGTGTGTGTGTGTGTGTGTGTGTGTGTGCCTTTCATTATACTGAGCACAAGCCTGGGTTTGTTCACTAAGTTTAATTAATATTTACAAGACACCATACTAGTCTATGGCTATTTTTATAATGCTTATTCATTGTTTTAAAACATTTTACTTAATTTTTACAAGTCACTATCCATTATTCAGTAGTCTTTGTTTAACTCTTATAGCTTTCCCATAGTGTAGATATGATTATTTCCATTTTAGAGATAAAGAAATCAAAACTCAGAGGGATTAAGCAAATATTAACTCAGACAACTAGGAAGTGCCAAAGCTGGATTAGAAAATAGTTTTTCTTTTTTCAAACATGCATCCTGAGCTCTTGTCTGTCAGAGTCAACCAAAGGAGTTCTCAGTAAATACTTGTTTGTTGATTGATTGATGCCAGATAAATTAAATGTCTGAGAATTAGTAAATGTTACTGATTTTCCGTTTTTCTAATCACTAACTGTGAAATAAGCCTCACTCTCGGGTCCACCTAATGTAAGCTCCTGTCTCCGGATTTAGGACATTGTATAGGGAGCATGTCAGCTGTGGTCCGGCCACCATGACGAAAAATGGGTGGTCCTGGGCCCTAAAATGGTTTGAAAGAACACACAGACAACCACGTCCCTCTGAAGCCTTCACAAAACACTCCCCAATGCATGATGCCAAGTGTATTTGAGCTAATGAAAATTCACATAAAAAAGACATTGTTTGGAAGTAGCGGGGTTGGGCTGGGCAGAGGGGAGCAAAGGGCGAAAAACTGGGACAACTGTAATAGAACAACAATAAAATATTTTATAAAAAATGAAAAAAACTGGTGGAAGAAGTGGGATTTAAAAGACAGAACATAATTGTGAATGGCACTGACTTGGGAAAAGGATAAGTGGTACCGGTTGCTGGCCAGATTGCCAGGAACTCTAATCCCTTCTAGTCCATTAGTGAAAAGCTGCGAGGCTGGAACCCAGGGCAGTTATGTGCCCTCCCCCAAGGCCTTCCAGAGATGATGACCAGCGTGTTACCCTGTGCTCCTCAGGGACCCCCAGGGGCATTTCTAACCTGGTGACTAGAAAACTGGTTTCATTACAGTTGAACAAGTGAAATATTTTTACCTACCCTTTCTCCACCCTTTCCCCGAATCAGTCCTACTTTTAAAAGAATATAAAACATTTTTGCAAAAATGCTGTAAACCTGCTACTGCCAAGATGAAATACTATATAGTTAATTACTTATTTGCCATTCTAAGAAATGAGTTATATGCACACAAGTAAGTGTAGTGTCCGCCAAATCAAGAGCAGGAATGCTGCAGCCTCTAGATGTAGGGCCCCTGAGTTCTCGTTCATCTCTGGTTTATCTTCAGTACATGCATGCATGAGGTAGTTACTGAAGACAAGCACTTGCTATAAAAGACATGGAAATGCCGCCTATTCCAGGCAAGGACACCTTGACAGGAACCATAGGCAAAAGGGAAACTTTGGGTGCATTCAGTAAGTCTTCATTTTGGCAGAGATTTCTGTCAGACTTTACCTGTTCTTTCCCTTCACGCTTCCAGGCTAGACTGTGTTATTTTTCTGGGTGTACACTCTTGTAACAATCCCTAAGTTGATTTTTAAAAGTCTAAAAAAGTCTATGAAAGAGAGGCTTTTATATCATAAGTCAGCACCGTCTTTCTCAAAAAAAATGATGGCCAAGTGTGAACAAAGTGGCTATGGTGTTATAAAGATCCTTGTCTTGTACATTTGTTTTAAGACAGAATTATAGATGATTAAGTCCACTTTGCAATACCCTTATCTTTACAATGATGGGAAACCAGAGCCTTCCTCCAAACTACATAGGTAGTTGGTGATAAGGACAGGATTACATCACGTGGATCCTACTCTAGAGCCTTTCAACTCTCATACACCCACCATTGTATTTATGGGAAACCTTCAAATGCTCCTCATTTGTTCAAGGGAAGAGGAGTGGCTTAGCTGATGAGCATGGAGGAGGGCTTTCATTAAAGGTAGGGAGGCAGTGAGAAGAGGGGTCTCTGTTCCATGGCTGCAGGGGACACAGACTCTAGAGGAGCAAGTGCAGGCAGGGTGGAGTGGGAGCCAGTGGTCAGTAAGCCAGTTCTAATAGGGCAGAGCCAGGGCACAGAGCCAAAAATCTGAGGGAGCAGGGAACAATGATCACATTACTAGGTAATATATGAGACAGAAATAACCTGGGAAGCTGCTTGGCGAACTACTGTTGTCTGAAGCCAGCTCTTCTGTGCTGGCTGCAAGGCAAAGATGAGGGGCTCGCTCATTAGAGGGCCACTGTGCATGGAGAAGAATAAAGAAGAAGATGCGTGGACACAGAAGGGAGTGTTGGCGCTCACCTTTCTTCTAGAAACAGAGAGAACTGGGTGAAGTAGAAAAGGAACGTAGGCTTTGGAGTCGAATAGGCCCGGGTGAAGCCTCAGTGCCCTTACTTACGGGATGCAGGGCTCTGAGCAGGTGACCACGCCTCTCTGCGCCTCCTTCACTCCTTTGTAGATGGATGTTTATGGTGGCCGCCTGGGTGACTTTATGTTGTTGAAGTCCCCAGCACAGAACCCAACACGTATCCAGGTTTCAGCTTTGCAGGTGGTTGTTTTTCTTCACATCTCTCTCTCCTCTTTCTCACTTCCTTCTTGCCCTCTCTGCAAATACCTTCTGTCCCTGAACCGCACAGTCCTACAGAACAGCTGAGTAATGAAGCTGATCTCTCATATTAAGGAAACTCCCTGTGACTTTGAGTGACTGGACCATTGGTGGGTGCAGAAATGACAAAGGCATTTCACTGCATTTACCCATGCACAGGGCCAGACCTGAATGTGCGTGTGAGCCCGTATGTGGATCTACAGATTGATTCAGTCCTAAAGGCCCTGCCTTTTGTGGAGAAACTCAGCATGACCTCAGCAGAGGTCACAGTGGCTCTGCCTTCACCCTCCCCCTTCCCTGCCCAAGAAGCCAACATGGAATTCCAAGGTTGCGCAGATTCTTCTAAAATTCCTTCACTTCCACCCCTGTGGTTGCCAGAATTGCCCTTCTGTCTCTGGCTCCCTAAGTCTCTCTCTCTCACCTGAATGTTCCAGATTTCTCTCTGACTTACTCATTTTCATTTCACCATTCAACCCAGAAGTATTGAAATTGAACATGCATTATAAACCCAGTGTTGTACTGTACAAAAAAAGATGAAATTCACACGGTTCTTGTTTTCCAGAAGGAAAGTCAGGAACTTCATAATTCATTGTGATAGCAATTATGTTAATTTGTAGAAGTGCTGTAACAAACTAATACATGCTGAGGGGCCTAAGCAAGAGAAATGTATTGCCTCATAGTTCTGGAGGCTACAAGTGTGAGGCCCTGGTGTCTGTAGGGCCAGGTGCCCTCTGAGGTTCCAAGGAAGGAATCGTTCTGTGCCTCTCTCCTGCTTTCTGGTGGTTGCTGGCAATCTTTGATGTTCTTTGACTTCTGCTGCATCACCCCTATTTCTGCCTTCCTCTTCATGTGGGATTCTCCTGTGTGTGTGTGCCTCTTATGTCTAAATTCCCCCTTTTTGTAAAGACACTGGTCATATTGGATCAGGAGCCAACCTTGCTCCAGTATGACCTTAATTTAACCCAACACATCTGCAACAATCCTTTTTCCAAATAAGGTCCTGGGGGTTAGGACTTCAACATATGAATTTAGGAGAAACAGTTCAACACACAATAGTGCTTAATGATAATTAAGGTAGAAATCCAGGGTTCTGTAGGGGAATTTCTCTGTTCCCCCTACTTTCCTAAATCCTACATATTCCATAGAGTCTTCCTCCTCCCCCGACTCCTCCTTGGCTCCTCTGCTCCACCGAGACCTTCCTCTCACTCCCATTCCTTGGGCCTAGGTCCTCTTCTGTAAAAGTAGAGAATGTGTCTTTTCCTTCCCTTTGACCAGCCCAGCAGGAATTCATCACTAGAGCTGGCATGTGTATAGGAGTTGATGAGTTGGTGATTTCTCCACATGGAGCAGAGAGTGGTGCCGCACACTAGCCTTCCCTGACCTCACTCCTGCCCTCTAACTAGTCTGTATCCCACGGCCCTGGGCTTCTCTTAGTCATAAATGTGACAGGAAGTAGCTCAGGAAACCCAGGCTCCTCCAGAACCCACCCCTCCCCTCTGCCCTGCAGCGGCGACCCTGAGGAGAAAATTGGGAAGAGGCGCCAGCCCATGTCTCAGCATCTGGACCACTCCCTGTGCATAAAGCTGCAGCACAGTTGCAAATTACATCCCTCATTAATGAAAAAAGAGAAGCTCATCCACCGTCCTAATGATATCCTTCAGAATCACAGGGCGTACACACAACACTCATGCTTTTAGCGGGAACATCAGATCCAGGAATATGTTTACCGAGCTGTTAGTATTTGGACATATAACACGAAATGAAAAGAAAAGGAAAACCCATATACATCTTCACTTTCATCTGTAAAAGAATCCCAGAAAAAAATAAGTAATTAATTTACATATATGATTTACATATTACATAGAATATTGAATCTGATTACAAACTTATGCTTCTCTGAACTTTGTGAATAAATGGTTGGCTTTCACGGACCTGAGTTTAGAGATCTCGGATGCTCCTAAGGCAGCAAAGCAGATGGTGCATTAATAACGGGGTAATAGGAGGAATGGTTTTCCAATTCCAGTATATTCATTAATACACTTTAGACAGTTTAATTGCTTCCTGAAACACTAATTGAAAGAGGTTCATTTGCAAATGCCTAGGTTCTAATAATGTAAATCTGGCACCGTGCCAGAAAGTCCCCTTAAACACCATTAGAAGATGAATTGTGGCATTTAAATAAAGGCAGCTACATTTTAAAACAAAATCAGCACCAAGAAGCACAATG
The DNA here is from genome assembly GCA_007922815.1 of Macrotus californicus. Taxonomy (NCBI): domain Eukaryota; kingdom Metazoa; phylum Chordata; class Mammalia; order Chiroptera; family Phyllostomidae; genus Macrotus; species Macrotus californicus. The sequence continues at coordinate 21,396 of VMDR010003017.1, read as the reverse complement.
TATAACATTTTTCAGAGTGGGTGAAAGAAAGCACAGTAGGTACTGAATCCTTCCAATATTGGGGTTTATGAAATACCAGCCTCATGTGCAGGGGCCTTGGGATTGTGAACATCTGGTATATTCCGTGACTTCGGCGGCACACAGCAGAATGTTCTCGTTTACATAAACTCATTTCCTAGAGGAATAGCTATGGAATCTGTTATTTCAAGAGAATATGTGACTAAATGTTGTTACACCTTTGAAGGAAGGATTTTCCCCTTAGAATCATCCTGCTTACTGACCTTCCTTAAATTGTATTTCATGCCTTTATAGGCATATTGATTCTGCACACGCTTCGCCGGTATTTACCAATCAAAACTCTGAGCAGGGAGGCTAAGAATACATAAGGAGTTTGCTTCCATGTGAAAAAAGTAAGTCAGTACAGATTGATCAGTGCCTAGATTTGAGTAATGCTCTGTCTCTTTTGGTAGAGTAACTATTCAGTTAACAAATATGAATGTTGAATTATTGGCTGGGAAAGATATGGGTAAACTATATACCTTGATCAGAAGTTCCAAATCTTCCACCAATGGTGGGGAGCTTTGATGATTTCTTTACTTATGTGAAGCAGGACCAACATGAATACATTCCATAAATTGTCATTGAATTAATCTCCAAGAGCTGAGGGTGATTTAGTGCCCGGCATGGTTTTGGGAAGATCTGAAGTGTTCTTAGAGGAGAGACAGGTGCGACCCCAGTACAAACACAAGGCAGGACTTGCTCTCAGGAGTGGCATTTAGCATGAAGGACAAGGGCCTCCTGGGGCCTTTGTGATAAGGCAAAGGAGCTGCTTTGTGTCAGGAGCCAATGGATGTTTTTTGGGGGAAAGAGTTCTCCTGGAAAAATAAGACACAACTTGTTGCTTTCAAATGATGGTTCAGTCCTGTTGCTTGCTCTCCAGGTGGGAATCTTTGCTCAGATTTCCACCTTAAGTTCTAGCAGTGGTAAAGACTAGCTGGCTTCTGATAGTATCTTTATTCTAAATGTACATCATTCTTGCAACACGCGATATTCTATGATTGTGGCTTTACATTTATTGTGCACTTGATGCCAGTTTTAATTTGTTACATTTTTTTTTAGAGGAGAGCATCTTTGAAGACAGAGATGATGACCTTAACCAGAGACCATACATTGTAGGAGAACTTGCTGCAAAATAACTTATTTTATGCTCTCCTCTCACCTTCTTTTTTCATTGTTTGATTTTACTTCTTTTTCTTTTGATTTTTATCTCAAGCAGTGATCCCAAGTAGGCATTTGGCAAATTTTGGTTGAATTGAATTGTATTGAAATGGAGATAAGTATTCTTTAGAATGAATTAGAAGAAAATCAGCTGTACTTCGGCCCAGGCTAGAGGCGGGCAAAATCAAGGTGTCCCTTGGTTTGATTTAGATGCTGTGCACGTGGAACTGTTGGTTTGACATCCTACAAAACGGCAAACTTTGGGAGATGATTGAGCTCCACTTGTAATGTCGGGGCATCTTCACCCCTATTTCTTTCAATTTAGATATGGCCCCTCACGCCACATTTCACTGCACACCCACAGACCTCAGGCCAGGCTCAGAAACAAGGCATGTCCCCAAATAAACCTTGTTTCTCCTCATCCCTTTCTTCACTCTACACCTCTGTGAACTTGGAAAACTCTGAATTATTCCCAACTCCTCCCCTGTCTCATCAATTCTGATCTCATTGGTCACTGATTTTTTGCCTGCTCTGCCTCCTCAGCTTCTAACAGGCTTTCCTGTCTTCTACCTCATCCTCTCCTAGTTCTTCCTTCACACAGTTTCCCAGTGAAAGTTGAGGCCTGACTATACCACACTCCTGCCTAAAACCTGCAGGATAAAGCTCACACACTTTAGAAAGTGTTCTTCCATCACAGGTGCACAGATGTCTCTCGGTGGTCGAGTCTTGCTCCTTACTCCAGCTAAGGGCATCCTCTCCTCCATGCCTCCATTGAGCCTTTGGAGTTTCTCTATTATAATGTGACACACAGACTGTAATGACTTGTTTATTTTTCCATCTCTCTAATCACGAGCCCTTGGAGGCAGAGCCCTTTTTTTGGTTTTTATTTATAACTTTTTTTATCCTCCACCAGTTGCCAAAAGATTGGAATATAATAGGTGTTCCCTAAATGACTATTGACTGTAATTGAATATAAAAGAAAAGCAACCAGTAGCTTTGATTGTTGGTAAGAAAATAAACTTCAGCAGACTAAGAATCATACGTTTTCAAATTAGAGAGGCTGAAGCCCTGGCAGATTACAAGGTATTATGCTGAATATTTGAGTGCTACATCCTTATAATCATATCTATATTATAAAAACCAGACTGTGATACCTAAGATCTGGATGATCTTGTGGCTCAGATGATTATAGTTCCTCTGAACAGAGTGTGTAGTTATCACAGAAAAGATGTATCTATATATCTCTATATATCTGTGTATGTGTACATGGATATATATCTCTGCATTTCCAAAGAATAAAGATATATTTTGAAACATATAAACAGTGATACATTTTAATGAACATCAAAATTTCCCAGGTAGGTTACTTGATATCAAATGTACTTTTTCTACTTGCCAAATCCTATCAGACCAGAGTTAAAAAGTCTCAAATTCCCTTCCTTTGGAAGATATATCTGTAATATAACACAATCCCAGGAGTCGTTGCTTGCTAATGAGAAGTTCACCAAATACTGCTTTAGATAAGGACCCTGAGAAAAGAGGGTTTGGAGAACTGGATCATAGACCTTAAGGGGAACAATAGAATTGGCTGACATTATGGTGGGGAAAAGGTGATGAAGAGAGATTTGGAGCCAAGTTGGACTACAAGCATGTCACTTTGGTTTTGAGAAAATATCTATCATGAGGTTGTCTCTTGTAACTGGTGATAAGTGAAAGCAGATTCAAATGATTGGAAAGCATTTAAGCAGGGGTAAGGGTAAGGGTGTTTAAGGTGAGGTACCTCTAGATACAGAAGTCCTGGACTCCTGTGGCAGGTCTCAAAGTGTCATCTGTAAGGAGTTAACATGCTGGTTATCAATATTGATATAACTAGCCGATCTCACCACTCTCATTATTCCCATCTCTCTCTACTCACTACGATAAACTCCCCATAGCCACAGAGCTTCACCTGCATCTAGAGCATCAATTTAAGGACTGCCATTAGCCTGAGCATGGGCCTGCAAACCAAAGGGTCACCAGTTCAAATCTCAGTCAGGGCACATGCCCGGGTTGCAGGCCAGGTCCCCAGTAGGGAACACATGAGGAGCAACCACACACTGATGTTTCCCTCCTTCCCTCTCTCCCACCTGTCCCCTTTCTCTAAAAAGAAATAAAATATTTTAAAAAAAGGGACTGCCATTAACATTTAGATCAAATCAAGTAAGGCATTTGGGGTTGAATCAGGATTCAAAAGTTATAGCCACCAGAAATGAATCAGAAAATGAAGTGTCTGGTGTGGATAACAATTATTAAAACATTCTAATTTAAACATTAGAAAAAATTAAAGCTTTTAATTAGCCTTAGAATTATATTTGTTGGCATAGGTATAACTAGTTTGTGTTAATCATAAGGAAACTATTAACCACATACATTTATTCTCAAATAAATCCACTGCTCACCTCTATCTCTACCCGTCATACAAATATACACAGACAGAAATCACAAAAATCTCCAGTAAATAATTTCATCTCAACTTGTTTGCATTTTGCCTTGTACAAGTCTTGAAAGAATGTCTTACAAACCAGATATCACAATTCCGAGTAAAAGGAGGCATGTTTCCACTAGAAACAAGATTAGTTTTGAGGACTTGCACTGAATTATCTGTGTGTGCAAGTAGGTGTATCTTTCATACTCGTTAAAGCAAGTTCAAATACAATTCTGCTAGGGGGACACTTCTTAGGAGTTATCTCTACTTGAGCATGGTGAACCCTCTCTTTCAAGTAATCTCAAATTTTACATGAAACACTTGAGCTGGTTTCATGCAGAGGACATTTATCATATTTAATGTGCTCAAATATCCCTAACCCCTTCCTATTTGGGGTGTACAACGGGTCCTAAAATGATGTTGTTTTGTTCAACTTTGTTTCCTATGGCATCGATGAGATTCTGGAGCAACTGAACTCTTGTTTATGTCAATTAGCCCATGGTAACATTGGTTTTATTGTATGTGGCTGCACCTAAGTCATAGCACCTGTGCCGGTTTTACGTGAACACTCACTGTATCTGGCTTTTGTAAGTCTTTGTGGAAAGATCCCCCCTGGAATTTAAAGGAAGTCAGAGGCTGCATCTCCCCTTTCCTGTGTTGAAAAGATGCAGCCAATCGACTGTTCTTGCTCCAAAGACACAGAGATGCAAAGACTGTCTAGGATTCAGGAGGTGTCCAGTGTCAGCCATCAGTGAGGTTCTCACCATACTGTCCCAATAGCTGCATTTTGGCCCCGATCTCTGCTCCCTCTACTCTCTTAATTTAGCTAAGAAATATGTGTTTTAAAGATTGCTTAAAAGATGATCTCATGACCACTTTTGTTCGATTTATATAATTTGGGTCAATTTTTACACATGGGTACTTTTTACCCTCATATGACATGTGTAGAATAACAGGTGTTCTGGAATATTTATCATAGTTTTAAATAAATGCACTTCTCTTAATTTTTACTTGGTAAAAGTGTTTTGTTTACGAGTTGTCTACTTGAGCATAATGGAATGACTTTTAAGCAATCTCAAATTTTACACCATCCCCTTCCTTTCTCACAACCAATGCCCTGAATCTGTGGTAGTTCACTGGAGTTAAATTTTATAACAGAGGATAGTTTGTTCATTTTATATTTGGTGTATTAAATCATCACTTGGCATTGTTATCTAATCTGGGTTATGTTTAAAAGTCAAAGTCATTAAATATTTTAAGTTTCCTTTGAGGTTTGTCTTTTCTTATTAGGGCTGGGACATGAAAGAAATTGGTAATGAAAGTGGAAAATCTCATGTGTGAAAGGGTCAAGTTCCTATGCAAGACAGAAATTCTAGCTTCCATAAAGATGAACTGAAGAGAACTTGGCTCCAAGTCTGAGAGTTTCAAAGAGATTTAGAGGTCAACTTCATCTTCCTTCTATCTAAGTGTACAAAGTTTTTTTTTTTATTTTAAGGAGAAAAAATAAAACCAAGAAATATGTGAGTCTGGAAGAGGGACCTGGTAGCAACCTATAGGTTCCATACATAAATCTGCTGAGCCAAATCAGTTTTAAAATGTATTAAGTTGTATTAGAAATCCTGCTTTCTTCTTGGTCATCTGTCGTACAGTAACTGTTAAAAGGTCAGAACTGGGCTGATCAAAATCAATCCGGGTGTAAGAAAATGCTACTCCAGATTTGCCTGCTGGGGGCAATGTCTCAGATGACAAGTCAAGCCAGCCCTCCAAAACTGGTTCAGCTGTGAGGCAGGCTGCCCACCCAAGACTGTGGACAGATAGAGGTCAAGGGACATGTGTTTGTGTGAATAGTCTGGGAGGAAATATAGGCAGTTATTTTACATCCTTCCTTTTTTCATCTTTCCTCCCTTCCTTCCTTCCTTCCTTCCTTCCTTCCTTCCTTCCTTCCCTACCTCCTTCCTGGATATAGATATACCTCATCTATTTTCAATTGTAAAATATAGTCTTGAAGAGAATTTGGATGACAACAGGCACATCTGAGTTTCTACATGGCTTCAAGTAATTGATGTGATAGCTTTAGAAAGACATATTGATTAATAATTCTGTCCCTGGCAATAAGCATCTCCACCAAGCCCTTCTCCTTTTTATTATCATGTAAATATGAAACCTGCATAAAATTGAAGCTTCTATGTGCTGGAAACCTTGTCTGTTCAAGAGGCACTCGCTATAAAGAATAGCCATAGCTAAAGTTGCTACTCATTTTTTTAAAAAAAAGAATTCAAGACTAACTTTCCCTCCCTCCACTTTAAACCTCCCTCGCCATGGTCCTGTCCTGAAGTATTGTGTCTTCATCTGGGGCACATGTTTATGGAGCTGGAAATGATTGTGAGTGTGAATATTCAGTGATTATGTCACCATCTCTGCTGAAAGCCGAACTATTATATTATGACTCCGTGGTCTCGTTTCCCAGCACACTGGCCCAGGCTGAAGTGCTCCCCTAAGAAATATCGGTTTTCACCTACGCGCACTGAACAGCAAATGTCTTCTCCCCGGAGCATGCCCTATTTGTTGAAGAGACACAGCGGTTTCAGAGTTCACATGTGGTGCTTTGAGATCACGCAGCTGGTTTAAAAATTAGTGCATTTGGAATAATTAATGGCTGACTGGAGGCATTCTTCTGTTAAGTATGGGCTAAAATGTTCTTGACAACGAGAATGTTAGAAATCTTGTATAAAACTCTTAGATGTCTGTGTCCTTAGAAGATAGCCCCAATGAGTGAGATTCCAGGGAAGGCTAACACAGAGTGTTTAATACAGGCTGTAACTTCCAAGCTCGTGACAAGTCTGCTCTGATATATTGTGAAGATTAAATACGTTAAAGCATGTGAAGTATCTGCAATTGTATCTCATACATAGTAAGTGCTTAATAAAACTGTCTATTATTATTATTCCTTCTCTTAGTCCTGTGGCTCTTATCTCGCTTTAGAGTATTTAGAAACTGACAATATTAAAATTTACATTATGGTAATATCGGAGAATGATGTAATTTCATGAACTGGGTGGTTTATAGGGCTATGAAACAGAATTGTTTTTCTATTTGCCAGCACCTTGAAGAAACAAGTTTTTGGGAGGTCTCTTAAACCTTTCATTCATTTCTTCTCTTAGAGCAGAAGCATACCTCCAGGTGTGAAAAGAACCCAGGTAGAACCCTATTTAGGAAACACTGGACCATGTTTATAAAATAGTTCACGATCCCATCATGATGCCCAAGACCCGACTGGTGGGCCCAGTTTCTTCCAGCTGGTTTAAACTCCCCTAGTGAGGCCTGTCTCTTGCAGGGGTGACTGCAGAAGAAGAAGCAGATACACACAGGGTGGGGTTCAGCAAGGAAGTAAAAGGCTGAAATGACAGGATGAGACTGTGGGACAGGAGTAGTGAAGGAGCACACCACTTGGTTCAGGGACCTTCCCTCTGCCCCAGTCCCTTTTTTCTACAACCTACTCTGTACAAGGTGGAAAACCCATGTTCTTTCCAGACTGTTAGTTTTGTCTCCCTCCTAAAGCTGTGAATTCTGTGAGAACAGGCATGGTGTCTTAGATTCACATTGGATCCAGGGCCGTGTGCCAGGCACTGGTAGGCAGCGTCTAAGATTAAAGCTACAAAGAATGACTGTCAGCATATTGCAGAGAAACAAGAGATGACAGGCAGAGGAGATAAATGATCTAGGTTCTTGTTTCTACATCAACATTTTTGAACTTGGACAAGTTTGCTTAATGTTGGAGGTGCTTCTGTAACTAAGATTACAGCTATAGAAATTTGTACATAAAATGTGCTTATTACATTCTTGTGAAAGAATGAATGAGTAAAGTAAATACACTAAGAATTTTAGAAGTTTTTCTTAGGCTTTTCTCAAGTTTCTAATCTGAAGTAAAATTCATTCCACCACATAGACCCTTGGAAGCATTTCCCATGATGCTTTCCCCTTTGGTATAAAATCCTGTGGTGTCAGCGGACTAGAGTGCAGGTCATTGGAGTTCAAGCCTTAGCTGGTCCATTTTATTCTTGACTTTGAACAATTTCATGAGAAATGATCCAGAGTGTGACAAAAAGAAAACTAACTTAAGTCATATGGCCTCCTTCAGACAGAGTTGAATTTTCTGTGTCAATATCTGCTTTGGACTATATCACATTCATCATTTATTTATTCAAAATATATACTGAGTGCTACTGTGGACTAGGCATTGTTCTAGGAGCTAGGACATGGCAGTGAGCAAAACTCAATCCCTGCTCCTGCAACTGATATTCTAGGTGGAAGAAGAGAATAATATCGAGTAAACAAGTGATTCTGCAGTATGCCGGATAATGAAAAGTGCAGGACTACAGAGAAGGGGAAGGGGTAGAGAGCGGTGTACTACTTAGGGGGAAGGCCTTTCTGGTAATTGGACACTTGTATAAGACCTCAAGGGAGTGAGGAGCAAGCCTCATGGTTTTCAGGGGTTCAGTAGTTGGCACAGGTGAATTCAAAGATGTTAGCTATTCAAATGAAGACATTGACTTTGCAGTTCCACAGATACATGTTACAATCTGGAGCTCAGAACTGGAGATGCATTTGAAGGGCCAGGCTATCGGAGGTGTTTGGAGTCATGATGCCGAATGAGTCTCAAAGAAGAGAGTGGAGATGGAAGAGGGAAGGTCCAGGGACTGAGCCCTGAGCAACTCCAGACATAGCAGTTGAGGACATGAGAGGACAGTCCTGAAGGAGTCAGGATGAGTAGTTAGTGAGGTAAGAAGAGAAGCAAGAGAGGACCATGGTTCAGAAGCCAAGAGAAATGATATTATTTTCTAAAAGACTAAGCAATATTAAATAATACCAAATCAATTAAATATAAAATCTTAATAGTTTATATCAAATAGATTGATATCTAATATCCCTATCTCTAGTATAACTACAGCTAAAAAAAAAACCTTTGGAATTTTGAATATATTATTAAACAATGATTTTTCAGTATTGGGAAGGTAATATTGGTGTCTTGGAGGCATTTCCACTGATTTAAATGGAAACTAAAAGCATGCATCCACAAACGACACAAGCATGGCTGAAGAGTCTTTGAGCCCTAAGCTGTATTTCCAGAGAAGTCTGCGTGGTCTTTCACAAAGTTTGAATTGGTTGATTTAACTCCCAAACATGCTTCAGCTTCAGCAGAGATGACAACAGTTGTCTCACACCCACCATCTGGGGCTGGTGTCCCAGATGGAGTGTGAGCTCTGATAACAGTAGGTGCCTCCAACTGGGGCTGTTTCTGGAGGCAGTTCACAGGAGACTGTTCCTGTCAGCTCAGGAAGCTTAAGGATGAATAACGGAAACAAACTATGATTGTGTATGTGTAAGTTCTCGGTTCTGGGAGAAAATTCAGTGATTCATTTGACCCATTGAGAACCTATCTGTGTCACAAAAAAAAGATCTCTAACCAGATAGACAGGTTGAGTGAAAAACCAAGGGGGAAATACAGTAAAGTGAGAAAAATAGGATACAAAATTATATTCTATATGGGGCATTAAGCAAAAAGAAATCCATATATTAAACAACTGGAAGAAAAGGAACTTAGGGAAATAGGAAATACACTAATTTCTTCTCTAATTTTTCCCCCAATTTTTCTAATTTGAGTATAGTTGCTCTTTTATAATAGGGAACACTAATGAAAATAAAAAAACTGGGATCTTTATAAGTTTATTTTTGCTTTAACATGCAATAGGGGCAAAAAATAGTGCTTATTCCTATTATCCTCCCATGAAGTTTATACCCTATTTATAAAATTCAAGTTCGTCTATGCTAATAGCTGTGAAAGTCAGGCAGCCACCCTCCCTGCCACCAGCGAATTGCCTGGGGTGCTGCCTTCTCAAGCTTCTGTTTTATTAATGATCTTGAAACTGAAATACTAAGGAATGAAGAAGTGTTAAAAAGTCTTAGTGATATGCTACCAACATTTGCCAAGATAATGAAATACGCTAAGATGAGAAAACACCGGGGAGGCCGATGAGAAGCCAACTGTTCCATTTTCTGAGCCTCTGACCTCTGCAGTCATGATTTCTAAAGACGAGCCCTCCTTGGCCAGACTTGGGCCGTTCACCCTCTGCCTGTGTGCAGACATGAGTCCTCTGAGAGGTGCAATTTGTCCTTGATGGAGCTTGGATTGATTGATTTTATTTCCAAACATGTTTCAGTGGCAGCACAGCTATAATTTGGGAGAAAAAAAAAGGCTTTAGGCTTTCTAATACTCTCACTTTATTCATTTTTTTAATAAAGGGGAAGGATTATTCAAGATATGATTATCCCATGGCCCAGTTTGCGTAAGTTAAATTACATATCATTAATATGTTACGTTTTATAAAATTAAAAATGCTGTTAAATGGTCCCAGGATCATTTTTCCCCCTTTGCAGGCCACATGTAGATATAGTTTCACCCCTCATTTTATTGAAAATGAAGAAGATAGCATGTGTTCTGAGGCTGCAATAGGCACCAGACATGAAGTAAAAATGAGAAACGAAACCCTCGGAGAGGTGGTCTGTAGTTGCTGGCTTCTGCAGGGAGTCAGTGTTGGGGCAGCTTTGCATAGAGATACTTAGATCATCCCCAAGACCCAACAAGACTGTAAAGCAAGATCTGTGTGGCATCAAGAGAGTTCATTCAGTGTTTAAAGTAGCTAATATCTTCTATGATTAAATGACCAAATTCAAAAGGAAAAACCTGAGGACTTACCTTACTGGGCAGTTGGTGTCAAGTGTGAAATGCTTAGGTCCAGTTGCCTTAGTTTTGACGAAGTTGAAGGAGCTGGGGTGGGGGTGGGGGGGTGGCTGGGGAAAATGTTCGGTAGATGAAGGACCAGCTGGTGGGCATTGTCCTCTACTGAGCATTTGCTAATGGGTGTCCTTGCACTTTATAAACACTATCTTCTTACTGCTCACAAAGGCTCTCTTAAGTGGCAGTGTTGGGGGCGGGGCAGGGGAGAGCAACAAGGGAAAACTGGGGCAACTGTAATAGAACAACAATAAAAAATTTTTCTGAGGAACTTCTAAAACCTTTTTTCTGCTGTCTCATCCCAAGCATCTGAAAACAATCAACACCTCTAAAATGAAATGTGCCCCAAATAGTAGGGCCTTATAGTATACAAAACCTATAAAAAGCACAACTCAAATTCTTGGAAAAAAATTCTTTTTTTGGTGAATTTAAATTGGACTTCAATAATAGACATATTTCACCACGTTGCATTTGACCCCAACTCACCTGTAGGTTGCCAAAGGCACCTTTGTGAGCACTGACATCGGAGAGTGTGTGTTGGTGTGATTTATGAAAGGTGAGTTGACGTGAATGGCTGGATTCTCAGGAGTAATGCAGCCCATTTTAAAAAGTGTGTTTCCCCCCACACCTAGCAATGATGAGATTCATTTACATAAGTGCCTTGCTGTGGCCATCAGGCCTTTTCCGAGCACTTGGCAGTCTAATTGGATGACTTCTAATCCAGGGCTGTTCAGACTCCTCACCATCTCTGTCTACTCAAGAGCTCCCATTGATTGGACAGTGATGGGTTATAAGGATTTTCTCGGAAAGCATGTCCCTAGGCTTCTATGTGTCAATAGCAGAAGGAATAGGCCCCGAAGAGGCCTAAGAGTTACACTCCCAGCCCTGCTCTTATCCGTGAGTTCTACTCTCAGCTTCTCCTAATGGAATAAAAGGATTTCAACATCTCCTTTGCTGTGTATCGACCTGCTCCATCTGTTGCTGTCCTTCAGTTTCCCTAGAATCCTCTTCTCTGCTTTTCCCACCAGAGGTCCTGCTTCCTTCCCTCATAGCAAGTCGTTAGATGTTTCATTAATCATAATAAAGTATCAAGGATATGCCAACACTAAAGCAGTACCTGTTTTGTGTTGATTCATTAAACAAATATTTATTGAACCCATGAAAGGCACTGTTACAGGCCTTGGAGATGAATCCGTGTAGAGAAAGGCTTTGTTGAAGCTTCTGTTCTCGGGGTGGGGGCAGATAACGAACACATAAGTAATTAGAAGGTCAGACTGTGATAAGTGCTTTACAGAAAAATAATACAAGGACCGGGTGGAGGTGCTGGGAGGAGGCGCCGTTTTACTGTGAATGATCAAGGCAGATCACACTTTGAAGATGATTCTTGAGCAGAAACCTGAGGGTGAAGTAGAAATTCAAGGGGATATCTTGGAGAAGAGAGCCCTGGCAGAAAGACCAACGAGTACAAGGGCCTAAGACCGCAAAGGAAGTTACTGTGGACGCAGGGGATGGGGCAAGGGGCGCAGGATTGGAAGTGAGAGGTGGAAAGGTAGATCCGGTGGGGTCTTGTAGGCCATTAGGAGGTCTTGGGCTTTTTTAGAAAGTGATATTTGCAGCCTCTGGATGGGCTTTGAGACAGGGTACCATAATCTGACTTTCATTTTAAAAGAATCACTGTAGCTCCTGAGATAAGAATAGACGATATGAGAGTCAGGGAGGGAGCAGGGAGACAATTGCAGTCACCTAGGGGAAAAAATGATCGTGGCTTACTGCAGGCCTAAAGAAAGGAGATGGAAAAATCGGCTGAATTTGGATGTGTGTTGCAATGATTCTGTTAGAAAAGCTTGAAATTAGTTGTTGCAAATGGTTTAAACTTCTCCAGCTCTTCAAATTCTTATATCCAGCAAGAAAGTTTCCTGACTTCTAGATGTCCTCTACTCCCCTATCTCAGGTGAAAAGCTACACTGTACCACCCAGAGGGAAAGAAAGGCGGCTGTGATTGACAGCCTTGAGCTGAATCCTGGTTCACTAGGTTCCTGACTGGGGGGGAAGTTAGTAAACTCCCATGAGCCTCAGCTCCTCCCTCTATGAAATGGCAATGAGAGTAGCATCCGTCTCCTAGGTTTGCAGGGAAGATTAAACGAGGTGAATTTATGGAAAGTACTTAGTAGAGTGACTGGCATATAGGCAGAATTGAATAAATGCTCATTATTGTTGTTAAAAATATTTAAAATTATTATTATTATTGTTATATGGCCACTGTTGCTTCTCAATCCTCAGGGAAGGCCTAGTACATTCTACTCTTCTCTGAGCTCTGGAGCAGCCTACTGCTGCCACTTGTACATCTTGAATGTTTTGCTTACAGCACCCTAGGACTGCAACCTCCCTGCTTATCCTCCTTTCCTCCAGCTTCAAAGTGACGCTCTCTCTCTCTCTCTCTCTGTCTCTCTCTCTCAAACTCCAGTGGCTCTTGCTTTCATCAAAGTTTGCTTCCCTCTCTTTCATTTCCTAAGTCCATCTGGAAGCCTCTGCACTCTTATTTCCTAGATTTCAAAGCAGCAAAGCTCGACTCTGAGAAACACTCGTTAGATCCTTTGAATCAGTTTGCAGTTTACTAATGTCACCTTCCCATCCTTTGCTCTTTCCAAACATCCCTCTTCTTTGCTTCTGGCTTTTCTTCTGAACCAATTGTCCGTCCAGAGAGGCTGCCAGTGCCTTGCGGTTGAATCCCTCCATGCCCTGCTTGCTAAGCTACGATGTAGCCCCCGTTTCATCCCTCTCTCAAGTGCTGGATGCAGTTCCTGGCTGCTCCTCCTGAACTGTCTTCTAGGGGTAGGTATTTTGAGGATGGTCACCTGGTGAAGGAGCTTGTTCAATATGTCTTTCCCTGCTAGGTATTTACTTGTATCAATTAAAAGGTCACTAACATCCTGGATCTGTCCTGATGAGCCCCAGCTGCTGCTTGGCTTCCTAAGAGAGCAAATGGAAGTGCTGGCTCAGGACTTGCCCCTGCCTGGGTGCTCTGGCCCTGTTCCGCTTTGCTGCTCCTTGGGGACCCAAGTTTCTCTGATAGACTTGCAGTGCCATAGAGCTGGGTGTGTTTCTTTCAATCCTGTGCTCATGCAGGGTGCTGTGAACCTCCTTACTTCTTGAGATTCATCCATGATCATGAAAATGTACCGCTAGCTTTTTCCATTTCACATTTTTTTCTGATTTCCCTATGACTACACTTATAGATGTGTTCCAAGGGGGACTTAAGAGCACTCAGCTTTTATTAAAAAAGAATATAAAAGCAGGTCCTTAGAGAAACACAGCAGCCTTAAAATTACTATGCAGTGTGAACTTTACCTTTAGGATGTGACATTGATATCTTGAAACTTTCTCTTTTTCATTTTTTATTTAAAACTCACATATTTTTCTCCTTTTACTTTAATTTATTTCTACACCAACAGAAGCATTTAAACAGCACTTTATTGTTTTGTAATGTGTAATCCTTCACATTCTGTTATTCAAACAAAATCTATGACACAGAAATCTTCGTTGGAGGGACACAAACATAAATCAACTTTCTCTCTCCAAAAAGTTTCCTCTCTGATGGGATAAAGACAGAAGTAAAATAATTAACGCACAATCGTGCAGTTGGAATGATCATTATTCGGTAGTCGAGCTAGAGTTCTTTAATGGATGATATATCTAGACCAGAGTCCAAAGGGCTGAAGAAGCTTCTGCTGTATTTCTATTTTTGATGGCTGAGCAAACAGCATAATCCTCAGCTTCTCCACCTGTCTTCTTGGGAGTGCCAGTAAGTCCCTACCCATTCCCCCCACTCTGGCCAACTGTGCTGGGCTGGGGTTGTGAACTGATTGCATATGTTACCAAGGAAATTATTGGGATGTCAAATGGCGGTGTCATCTTCCTGGCAACATATTCTTGAGCAGATTGTAATTCACTGACCTACAGGCCCATCATTCAAAATGCCAGGTCCACTGCTGGTCCATCCTCTCCCCTTGTTCTCCAGGCGGGAACCCCATGTGGTAAGGGAGAAGTACAAATAGGTCCAGCCCTGTTCTAGAGCTCCTGCTCCCTATTGTCAGTCCCAATAAGGAAAAGCTGGAGCCATATATATTTATTACCTCTTTCCCCTTCTGCATTAACTTTTTTACATATCTTGCAACAGATCTCTCCATAAAGAGTGAAAAGAGGGATGACAATTTTCTTAAAATAATTTGAACCATGATTTTTCATATTTTAAATCGTAAACATAAACAAGTACTTAAAATACTTGGCTCAGAATAAGTCCTTATTTATTTTTCTTCCTGGATATCAAATACTTTCCCATCCTTTTCTCTTTTCTTGAGATAATTGTGCGTCTGTGTTCTTGTACTGCCCCAGGTTTTCCCATGTCCCTTTGATGTAGACTTATTTTTATATTCTAGATGAATGTTGTGTTTATTTAATTACATAAAGACGGAATTCTTTTCAGAACTCGGCAAGCATGTCTGAGCTCCTCAAAGCTTGCCTTACACAATCTAGTATGAAAGTATAGCTTGTTTAATTCATTGATATGTAATCTTCCATTAATTCACTCTACAAATTACTATTGTACATGGAGGAAGGCAGGATGCTAAGCAATAGGAGGTCAGAGAGATGAGCAAACAGACCTTGTGCCGTATGACAAGACACCAACAGTACAAAAGCAAGTATAACTTAAAGTTAAAAATGACAAATGGCCAAAGAGCAATACTTAAGAAGTTTTATGGAGGAGAGTGGAGTAATTTAGTATTTTCTTTTTATAAAATAAAGGGAAACATTCCTGGAGAGAAGCGAATGTGCTGCCACCTTTTAATAGATTTTGCCCAAGTGCCTTCCACAGTCAGTGGGGCATTTTCCCTACTCTTGGCAAACACTGGATATTTTCCCTCTCCGTTTTTCTTCTGAGTCAGTTTTATAGATAAACAATAATATTTAATGTTTATTTGAACTTGCGTTTACAAGATAACTGGTGAGGTGGAATTTTATTTTATGCATATTCATTATTTCTTGGAATTTTTCTGGCCTCTCAGTTACTTCTAGTTGTATCACGCTATATGGATTTTATATACAGATGCTATCTGAAAGATTTTCACTCTGGGTCTGTTGCAGAGGCAGTAAGTCCTCTTTCCTCAGCACTTTCCAGGAGTTTGCCTAGAATTCTTAGAAAGATTCACGGTGTAACACGATCTAATTTCCCCACAGTCACTGATCCACGTGTCATTTGCACAGTGCTTTGGTGTCAACAAGAATTATCCAGAGCCCTGCAGTCCCCAACAGTGCTCTGTAACAGAGTTTTCACACTGCCTCAGTCCCGGAGGGAATAAAATCCGGCGTGTAGAACAAGGAGTTCCTCACCATACTGAATATTTAATGAAACCGTGGCCTCGGTTGGGCTGATGGAAGACGCCTGTGCCACCGTCTTACCGGGGAACACCTTTGGGTCCGAAAAGCCTGCCAGCGATTCCCATGTGCCGTTCATGCTTTCATAACTTCTCTCCAGTGGGAAACTGCACCCTGGACATGGTGCGTGCGCCTGATGTGGCATCATCAGAAGCCTCATTATTCTACGGCAGGCAGCTTTTCTGAAGGGTAATATACAGGGTTGAAATTTTCCATCTAGTTTTTGTTTCAGACTACTGGGTCAGAGGATGTTTATTATATTTACAGGTTCATTTTTCTTGTGCTTTTGTTATATTAGAGTGTCAGGTGTAAAAACATTAGCTGACTTCTACCACCTTTAAAGGACTCTATTAGCTCATTACTAGCCTTGGAAAATTATTCCACCTGCCTTCATTCCGCTGCGTTACCAACTAGAATTTTACTATATAAGTAGAATAAGTATATTTTTATAACTCCTTTACTGAGGAATGTCCTAGGGCTTCTCACAACTAGAAAAGGAGAAAACATTCCTGTAGAAAGCAGTCCAGATTCTTCATAAACTTTGGAAATATCGTTTATTTATGACACACAAATATACTAATCTTGATATGGTTCATTGTATCAAGTTCAAGTTCATCTGTCTGAATTTCAAGACTAGCATTTGGACTTACTACATGAATTTCTCCCTGCCTCCTCTGCATTTTCTTTTATTAAAGCATAATTTACGTAAAATAAAATTTACCATATTAGAATATAACAATTTGATCAGTTTTTGTAAATATATATAATCATGTAACCACTACCACAATCTGGATATATATAGAATAGTTTTTATCACCCCCAAATGTTCCCCTGTTGCCCCCACAGGACCTCAGACAAACATGTTTCCTGCTCCTGTAGTTTTGGCTTTTCTAGAATTTCATTAATATTGAATCAAACAATAAATAATCTTTGTATCTTGTGTCTTTAACAGTATATTGTTTTGTGGTTCACTCAGGTTGTCACATATATAAATAGTTTGTTTCCTTTTATTATTGAGTAGCATTTAATTGTGTGTATTTAACACAGTTTCTCAATGTACCAGTACATGTACATGTAGGTTGTTTTCGATTTTTGGATATTAAGAAACAAACCACTGTGAACCTTCTGGTAAAAGTCTTTGTGTGGGGACATGTGGTTACATGTTTAAATACTTACTGGTAAATCTGCTGAATCTTGTGGTAAAAGTATGCTTAAATAGTTCCAAATTACTGAATTATTTTTTCCAAAGCGATTGTATGATTTGCATTCCTACCAGCAACATCTATTTTAGTTCTTCCAAATCTTGCCTAGCATCTGCTATTGTTAGCCTTTTTAATTTTAGTTAATTTAGTGGGTGTGTGGTGATGTGCTGTTGTGGCTTCAAATTTACAATTTCTCTGGCGAATAATGACATTAAACATCTTTTCATGCACTTGTTTAGCATCCATTTGTCTATGATAAAGTTTATGTTTGAAACTTTTGTCAATTTTTAAAAATTGAATTATTTGGATTTTTTATTATTGGGTTGAAAGAATTCTTTATATTCTGTATACAATCCTTTGTGAGGTATGTATGTTGAAATATTTTCTTCAAAGTGGATTTATCTTTTTATAGTCTTAAAAGTTTCTTTGAAAGAGTGAAATTTCTAATTTTGAAAAAGGCAATTTTTGTGTGTGTGATCTGTGCCTTTTGTGTGCTGAGAAATCTTTGCCTATAAGATTCCAAAGTTTGTTCTTACATGGGTTCTTTAGAATGTTATAGTTTTAGCTCTTACATTTAGGTCTATAATTCACTTCAGGCTAGTGTTTGGATATTATATAATAAGAAAGAGTCAAGGTTCATTTTTTTAACCATATCTAATTGTTTCAGAGTCATTTTCCCCATAGAATTCCCTTGATATCTTTGTTAAAAATGTATTGACTGTACATGTATCACTCTATTTTTGGATTATCAATTCTCTTCCAGAGATTATATACATATGATCAACTTGTACAGCACCCTTTTGATTATGTTTGTTTTATGGAAAGTTTTAAAATCAGCTTGCCTAAGCCCTCCAATTTTGTTACTTTTCAAAATCGTCTTGACTAGTCTAGGTTATTTGCATTTCTACATAAATGTTAGAATCCACATGCCAATTTCCACATGCACAAACAGAAAAGAAAAATCAAACAAAAAACAAAATCTCTAGACCAATTTAGGGAGCACTGACATGTTAAAAATATTGAGTCATTTGATCCATGAACATGGTATATCTGTCCATATTTTTAAGATGCTTAATTTCTCTCAACAATGTTTTGTAGTTGTCAGTATATAGTTTTTTATATTTTTAAAACTTTAACACAATTTTATTAAATGTTGCAGATATGGTTAAATTAAAGAACTTGAGGTGGGAGAGTATCCTGGATTATCTGGGTGGGCCTAATATTCTAATGTTGTAATAAGGACCCTTGTCAGAAGAAAGCAAGAGTATCAGAGCCCAAAGAGATGTGACTGTGGAAGCATTGGTCAGAGTGATGTGGGGCCCTCACCCCAGAAATGTCTTATCCACTGTGAAACTTGTCTTCTGATTTCCCGTTGGCAGTTATATTTTTAGTTCTAAAAGTTATCTTTGAAGATGTAAGCTTTATAATTTCAATCTTGTCCTCTACTTTCTTGACCTTAGTGAGTTGAATAATACTTAAGTCCATATTTAATCATTTTGATACTTCGGTCACCTATGGATCCATTTTATTGTGTTTCATTTTCTGTGGGTCCTATTCCTAATTATGTATAGAAAGTTTTGTTTGATTATAAGACTGTGTATTAAAAAAAATTGTAGAGTTTCTGGCTGACTTGATCTTCCTCTGGGGACAATTTCCTTTGTTTTCAGGCAGATAGATAGAGTAAAACAGATCACCTGTGATCAGAGCTGAGCGCATTAAGGGCTGGTTTGACCTTATTGTCAGACTCAGGCTGGAACAGACCCATCCAATCCCGAGTACTGCTCTCCAGAGGCGCTGCTTTAGGGCCTGGATTGTTTGCCAGAATCCCTTTCCTAGGAAACTCTCATTTTTATCTCCTCAGTACCTTGTGACTTCAACATTCTGCTCTGTTATTCAGCTGTCCCCCCTTCCCCCTTTGTCTCTTAGCCTGTTACTCTGCATACTTTAAGGATTTGAGACATACTTTAAGAGTCTAAACTCTTGATTCTCAACCAGGGTGATTTTGTTTCACAGGGCATTAGACAATATCTGAAGACATTTATGGTTCTCACAACTCTGGGCATGGGGGTAGGGGGTGGGTTGCTACTGACATCTAGTGGGTAGAGGCCAGGGATGCTTCTAAACATCCTTCAACACAGAGGACCACCCCCCAAGATAAAGAATTATCTAGCCCGATATGTCAATAGTGTGGCAGAGGATAAGAAACCCTGGTTTAAACCACTGAGTGTCAAGTTTACTTCCCTCTACCTCTCTTCTCTCATAGATCTCATTTCCTGCAGACTTGATTGCCTTGGCAGCTGCAAGATTCTATATTTTTAAAAATCCTCAGCCTCATGAGGTATTAAATATCTTTGCTAGTTTTCTGTCTTGTAGCACTGAGGCTCTGCCAAGCTTCTCAGCTTCACCTCCTGTGCCAACAATAGGCAAGTCCCCAAGGGTAAACACAGCTTCCAGAAAAGTGTGCTCACTTCAATGCTCCTCCTTTCCTTTATAATCAGTCTCCTCAAGTCCAAGCATCCTCGTTATATCTGCAAAGTCATTAGAGTTTTATGAATTATATCTAGTGTTTTCCCCAATCGTCCTAGATGAGAGTATGGGCCTCCACAATCTGCCCCTCTATAGCTAGAGGCCATTGTCTTCCTGGCTGATGAGAGAGTGAGACACGGTAGACGAAAGTTCGGCTCAGAGGAGTGACTGTGAAGGATCCTGTTCCACATCAGACTGGAGACGGGAGGCAGCCAGTAAAAGGAAACTGAAAAAATCTTTTTCAGAAAATCTGTTTGCTCCATAGCTTTAGAGAAAGCTGTGGGCTAGAGAGGTAAGAGGAAAAAAGAAAAAAAGAAAAAAACTCATGACAAGGAAACCACCAGCAATGCTACCAGCTGAATCTGTAATACTCTCAAGAATCACAACGAGGCAAAGCCCTGGTGTATCATTAAAACCTAGTTCTGGGGCCTGGCATGGGGCAAACTCTGACTTTCCGAATTCATAAGACTGAGTTCAAAGGGGGAGGGTCCCTACATCCCCGATGAGGCTACAAACACAATTCTCAAACCCACAAAACAATCAAATGTTAACAAAGAAGACTCAGAACTGATTCCTATATCAATTTGTTCTTATGAAGTGAATTTTATATTATTTTAAATGCCTATTGTAAGTTTGTTTAGGATGTCAAAAATAAATAATCAGATAACACCCACTAAAATAAATAGGAAATCATGACAAAAGTAAACTGGAAAAATCTGAGAGGGTCAAATTAAAATTTGGTGTTTATAAAAATTGACATTAAAGAACATAATAGATTAGAAGAAATGTGAATGGACCCAAAGGAAAAATAGCCATTTGAAGGTGTACTGAAGAATTTATTGAGAATCAAGTCATGACAAAAAGAAAAGTAAAAACTGAAAGATCTTAAGTAAGTGGCACATAGATTGATAAGCTCCACCATATGTACAAATTCTGAAAGCAAAGATAGAAGGAGTGAGGAAAAGCAATGTGTGAAGACATAGTGGGTGAGATTTTTCAGATTTTAAGGAATTTTGAATCCTTAGTTAGAAAATATACAACATATCATGTAGGAAAAGTAAAAACAAATCTACAACAACACATAGGAGTGAAATCGTAAAATATTTAAGACAAAAATCTTTAAAGGTAGTTGAGAGAAAAGAGATTACCTTCACGTGAATTGTAATTTGATACAGACCAGACTTATCACCCAGAAGAATGTCCAGAAGACAGCAGAATCATATATTTAAAATCCCAAGGGAAACTCATTGTTTTCTGAGACTCTTATATGAAGCTAAATCTTCATTCCTGTGTGAGGGTGAAGGCATTTTGAAGTCACACAAAGACTGTTACCATTTACAGAATAATACCAAGTGATTTATTACAATGGGCATATTAGGGAGTGGAGATGTGGACCCAGAGCATGGACAAGAGGATAAACAAGAATGTACAGAAATGATAAAATTATATCTGTAAATTAAAATTTGGGGGTGTTTCCAAAGGTAAAACGAAGAATATAGCAATAACAAAATGGGTGTACAATGCATTTGTAAGGCATGCTAGGATTTCTGACAAGTTCAGAAAATGGGAAAAACATTGAATAACTTAAGACTTTATTAGAAAAATCTGAAGTTAAATTTGAGAAAAGTATTTGAAGATTAATAACATAATTTCTAGTTTGAAATCAGCAGAGACAAATGGATGATAGAAATATTAGTCCAATCAAAACCAGAGAAAGGAAAAAAAGCAAAGCAAAGATAAGCAAATTCAAAAGTTCTTGT